>WOGO01002544.1:0-15645 GCA_015342085.1 Leptinotarsa defecta | reverse complement strand
GTAGGGTGAGGGGAACTTAAACTACCCAAAAGCCTTTGCAAAACATGCCACCGTGGACCAGCCTACCCGAGCTAAGGTGTAAGGAATCGTGCCGACAGCTGAATGGCC
This sequence comes from Leptinotarsa defecta, assembly GCA_015342085.1. Taxonomy (NCBI): domain Eukaryota; kingdom Metazoa; phylum Arthropoda; class Insecta; order Coleoptera; family Chrysomelidae; genus Leptinotarsa; species Leptinotarsa defecta. The sequence continues at coordinate 15,537 of WOGO01002544.1, read as the reverse complement.
GCAGGGTGATATGCGGTCACGAACGATCCCCTTGGAGGACTGGGCGAAACCTCATTGTAATCAGCCTACCTCTGGTAATGCGGGGCTCTGCCAGAGATGATCAACTCTTCCCGTGCTACTCGTGAGAACACACATGAAACAAAACAAAAATAGAAACAACCAAACCAAAAACCAATCCCGAGGGTGGACAGAAGTGCCCATCTCAGTCTAAGGCGGTGGCTGTGGATGAACGGAAATGTCCTTCCCAATATACCACTTCGAATGAGCCTGGACAAAGCATATCACCTCGTGATGTAATACAAAGGCCAAGGCGTAATAACGGCTTGGCCACGGGGATCGGCGGTGCGAACGACGAAGCGGGGAGCGAGGCATTCGCGCGACACCGTTTGCAGGCCACGGGCAGTCACGTTCGCCGTCGCGACCAATAGTCCGACAGCGAAATGTCTTTATCGCCGCTTCATCGCCGCCGATCCCTGTGGCCAAGCCGTAAGTGCACCCTCCTCCTTCCCCACTCCACCTTCAACAGCAAAGGCACTTCCTGCGGCGGGCGCCAAGAGCTCCGCCTTGAATAAAGGCAAGCAACCGGCTGTCCCTGCAGGAAAGCTCCCTCACTTGTATACCTCCACGGAAGGAACCCCACGACTACCATCCATCAATTTATTTATACACAGTGTGTATGCACAAATGCCGACCGTGCTTTTGAACGAGATACTGTTATGTTTCCAGAGAAACTGATTCCAGATGCGGAAAGTGAATCAAAGAAAACTTTTGCAGTGCACGAGAAAACAGAAATGAATATGCTAGCTTATTTGAAGTCGTGAAAATTTCATAAGGGATTGCGTGAGAGCCAGTGTGGTGTGTTTGGAAACAATTCAGAACATTTTGAAATGACAAATAGATTTGTGTCGTGTAAATACAGACCTTCTCACTGCCTTTCACCTGGTGACCAATAGAAATAAATGACATTTTTTCGATTTTTTTGAGTACTAAAAACGCTTAAACTGACTTTCTCAGACTTACTCGGAGGGGCGACGAATCTAATTTTAGTATTTGGGGAATATATAATAGGAAAAATTGTCATTACAAAAGCAATGACAATTTTTCCTGTAATCAACATGGTACGTTTCAGCATAATCGCATGGTGCGGTTTTACTGGGTCAAAATTCATGAACCATAATGATACTTGAGGAGGTAAGTATTACCTGGAGTTTGTTAAGAACACATTGAAAGAGTTTTTCAACTGATCACCAAAGAGTGCTATTTCCAACAATATTAGGAACTTGATGGACTTTTTAAATAGTTGTTTCATTGCTTTCAAAGGACCAGTTCATTTTCATTTCGGTTCTCCGGACATTACATCTACGGAAATGTATTTCTGGAAATTTTGGGAAAAAAAACGAGGCATGACAAACTTGACAAGAAGTAAAAAAGGTGCATAACTTCATTATTTTGGATTTTAGGATACAACCCATAGTGACCTTTCGAATTGTGAAAATAGTTGGAAAGCAATTGGGTTGACAATATACAGGGTTTCTCATTTTGGAAACTCACTTTTGAATTACTTCGAAAACGCGATGTTAATTTGTTTTTCTGTTAGCACCACGTCAATCAGCCAAAAATACTACTCATAGCATCAATAATGAATGAAATAGTGAGAATACCGACTTGAGTCTGATTACTTTACGCATAATGATGGAAAAAGGCTGATGTACGCCTTTAAAAAATTTGGCAAAAAGATTGGAAATGGCTACTCAATCGTCAGCTATGGTATTTTTCCTTCCTTGTCGGGATAACCAATTTCATTTTTACTATTATAATCAACACCATAATATTTCTGGATTGCTTAAGGTATAAGTATCCATCTCGTTATGATCACTTCTGTTTCGGAAGTCGGAATTTCTATACTTCTCTACGGGTGATGGAAGCTCCTATACCCTAATTCACAGTTTCATAAAAGTATGAAATTGCATCAACAAGATCCATCCCAACCTGAAAATGAAGACAGAGTAGTTCAGCACAAATATTATTTAAACGAGAAGAAGATGCTCTATGAACTGAAGAAATAATTTTGGCAAACAGTTTACTCAAATATGGATATTGAAACAACTACAAAAAACTTCATAAATGAATTCTCAGAAATGACTGAAAAATGTACTGAGAGAATTAAGATCAATAGAAAACAGATGAAGCGAAAAGATTGGATCACTGAAGGAATAATCAAATTGATGGACACCAAAAACCAACTCCATAAGAAGGTTTGTAATGAACCCGACAATGAAAATTCAAAAATTGAATACAAAAGATATCGAAATGAAATCAATGAAATGATGGACAGGGCTAAACTATTATTTTATAAGAATGAAATAGATAAACATAAAAACGATTCAAAATAACTATAGAACTCTTTGAAAACTATCGAAACCAAAAAAAAAATAGAAAACAAAATCAAACAATTTAAAACAATGGATAGCAAAATTACTACAAATGACCAAGAAATTACGGAAAATTTTGTCCATTATTCTACTGAAATAGTCAAATGCCAAAAATACAGGAAGACAAAATAATTTCAGAGAAAAAAAATTACTGAACTCAATTTATCTGGAAGATTGCACCGAAAGCGAAGTAAGGGAGGTGATCCTAAAACTTAAAACAAAAAAGCCCCCGGAATAGAATAGAAATTAAATCTGAAACTTCAATCAAATTCGTAGACGAATAGTAAAACCGATAACATTCATCATAAACGTATCCATTTGTAAAGGAATATTTCCGGATGCCCTCAAACACACAGTTATAAAACCTTTATATAAATCTGGAGATGAAACAAAACGAACTTATTATAGATCAATTTCCTTAATAAGCCATGTCGGAAAAGTTTTTGGAAAAATTCTTAAAATAAGAATAGAGAAATATATAAAAAAATATCATATACTCTCGGATAATCAGTATGGATTTCGCCAAGCCAAGTCAACATAAGATCCAATGGTTCATTTGACAAAAAGAAACGGTGTTTTTCAATATTTATATCAATGACCTCTACAATATTGATGTGGAAGCGAATATTATCAGCTTTGCCAACGACACCGCTCTTCTATTTCGTGGCAAGAATTGGAACATTCTGAAATTTATCGCCGAAAGGGAATTGGAAACTTTATTTCATTGGTTCGACAGTAGGCTACTGACAGTTTATTCGATTTGACACGAATGAACATACTTTATGCAAGCCTGGTCCAAACATATATAAACTATGGCATACTTGTTTGGGGTGGGATAACTAATAATTATATTAAAAACCTAGAAGTGACATAAAAATGGCTCCCATGTATTTCTGTAGTTGTTCGTAAAATAATTTTTTGCTGCGAACTGGTTTATTTTGATCAAAAAACCCAGGAGATACTTTTTGTTTAGAATGAAACAGACTATCGGAAATAAATTTTTAAATGGTAAACAAATAATAAGACAAAAAGTTACATTGGGAATAAATTTAGGGGTTGAGTTTTCCACCCCTTACAACTATGGGGTAAACCAAATAAATTACTGGCTAAGTGTCGTTTTGGTAGAACAAAACGTCAGGAGAATTTCAATGTTGTAACTTTTTCAGTGCCCCATTTAAGGGGCTGTATCTTAACAAGGGATGCTGCAATGAAGTTTGTTTATATGAAAGATCCTATCTTTTTTTCGATGAGGAATCACCTTCTTAAATGTTTCACACTTATTCAGTTACACCCTGTATATCTGCACTTTTGTTTAATTTAATATTATTATTTTAACTTTATTATTACATTTTATAGATCAGACTCATGTTTTAGTAGCATACCTATGCACAAGGTTTCACCTTTTATGGGTTTTCTATTTTATTTGCTATTATTGTTACTCACTCTGTTGTAGGTACATCTAAATATTATGAGCAAATGAATTATTATTATTATTATATCATTACGTAAATGCTTTTATGATATGTTGTGAAAATGATCATTCTGATTCTTGTCGTAGTTTGTTTTTTCTGAAATCACAAAATTTTGGTATTATATTTTACTGTGTTTTATTGTATTCATCAACCTAAAATATTTCATTCGGAATTCTAGTTCTCTAATCGTAAACTTCATACTCGTAAAATCTTCAAAAAACTGATATTCGTTCAGATCTATCTTTCGAATAGCCCAATTCATTCAATCGTAAACTCCATTTCCATTGGATTGTCTTTGTGTTTTGCTACGGAACTCAAATCCATCCTTGAAAGTTTTTGATGAACTACTGTGATACTATACAGTGAGGCCAATATTCCAATTGTGGTTCCAGCTAAGACGTCCCACCAGTGATGTCTTCTGTCTGTTATCCTTGTCAACGAGCAGACTAGCGACCATGTCAGACAAACTAATATCAAAAATGGTTTCATCAAAGTACCAGCATTGATAGTCGGTAGCCTTTCATGGACAATGTACTGAAAATAAAATAAATTTCAGACCAGTTGATGTATTGAAATCGAAAGTAGAATACATGTGAGAAATCAATCATCTCTTTTCAAAGCGATTCATATAGCGCAGCTGAATGAAAACAGAATGAAGCCGTTTTGAAGAACTCATAAGCATAAGAATCCTCCTTGGGTTGGGCTACCTATCAGGCGCGTCCCCAGCTGGTAGTAAGGTAAACGGCCAGGGGACTGGAAGAGATGTCTCCTAGTGACCTGTTCACCTTACTGGAAAGGACAGGATGGACGATGACCTAGGAGGACAACTCCTTGGGAGGATAACTTCTTGGTAGGATGTACAATTGGTCACATGTGGCCTAAGTGCTGTGAGTCTACAGATACAAAAGCATAAGAATCCGTGAAACATTTTGTAAGAGAACACTCTTTTGCGGTATATTTGACATCACCACTTTCCCCATCAAACGAGGGTTCCATACAGAGGGCATCATGAATGTGGAACAACCCATCCGCGTTCCTCTTGAGAACTCTGACTCGCAATGAGGTTCAAGCCAAGCTACAACACGATAAGAGAATCGCGTTGGTCCTTACTGACAATATAGGAAAGTTTGATAATGGAGATAGAACACAATAGAACCGTGAAACAGCATTGGCAGAGATCAGAACGAAGTTAATTCAAAATAGAATTGTAGAAACCTTCAAAACATATGTTATTTATATAGAAAGGATTACATTTATTACCATTCAGTAATTTTGTATAAGAAACTTCACAGCAGTCATTTTTAATAAACAGGAGATGTAGGAGAAAGCAATTACATGCTCACATATGAGTGACTATATACACTCATGACACATTATTTCCAAATGAACTTTAAACACTTCAATTTTATCTCATTAAGACACATAGAACACAAACTGGGAAGCTTATAAGGCAGAACTTGAAGCTTGCTCAAAAATCATCATATCTTCGTGAAACAAATATTCTTCCATAATAATTCATGGAGCAATCAAGAATATCCTTAGTTAGAACTAAGATCTAGCACGTAGGAGACATCACTGAAACGATAGGAACGACTAGTTATAACCTTATATTCAAAATCCTGACTGAATCCAAGAGGAATTCGAGGAAGAAGCAAAACTTATAGTTTCGAAAGAACCAAGGCTTGGCTACGGTCAGGAATAAAAACTGTTTTCTGATATCATTGGCGTATTTGATAACATCATCAGCAGGTGAATAGCTTACTTTTTTGAAGGAAGTGTGCAGTACGATTGTATCTCAAGTGAAAGGTTTTTTCTCCATTCTTATCATATTCTGGACGAGCTACTATGTCTTCTGAATTACGATGAAAACTTGCTAAGTTCAGGACTGATACAATAATATATTTGAAAAACCGGATGCATTATAACAAAAGAAAGACTATGGATCCATCCTTCGACCATACGAACATCTTCTTATCGGGGAGAAAAAAGGAAGAAATAGATACTTTCATACTCCCAGTCGAAAAAATAAAAATAGTTGGGTAAATTCTACACCTCAATATCTATCCTATTGTACACTATTGAATAATAGGGGAGGCAGAAGTGGACCAACTAATACTAAAAGTTCACAGAACTCAGAGACTAGGCAAATCTGGAATTTTGAAATATATTGTGTTTTCAGCGAAAGTCAAATGTGTAGCAAAATGAGAGAGCCATGTTGAGTGATGACATTTTACAAACAAATAACTTCCACTTGTTATGTCCCTCTCGAATGCGTGATGTTTTTATAGAAATGTAAAATCTCTTAGTCACATAATAATTTCATTGGACTTAGTAAATTAACTCCATTTTTTTTGAACGTTTCTTGCAACTTACCGACGAGAATATTCCTATGAACCAAGTCGTTGAGGCATGTCCTGAAGGAAATGATAAGGAAGAATCTGCGATTTCATAAAAAGCATACTTGGTACTTGTGCACGTGAAACTTTCCACAAAAGTTCCCTCAGTGCAGTTCATTGCTGTATCTGGCTCACAAACATCGAAAAAATGCGGTCTGTGTTCTCCTAGGAGTACTTTTGCCATAGACGTGAGGAACAAAACTGTGATGGTTCCAACCAAACAGTCTCTGAAGAGCAGATAGGCCGTAAAGATGTTGATTCTTTTGAATGACTGATGGATCAACATTTCCGTGGTTAGAATCATCGTCACAGGTACAAGAATGGCTGTTACACCCAGTATTTCTGGAGACACAGTGTCTCCTGTATATTTGTGGGATATCAGAGGATCCTTGCAGTAGAAACCCACTTTTTTACTTGAGATAATCCCATATTCCGTCAGACATGTGAGTATTATAACTGAAAAGAGCAATATCATGAGATTTCTTTTTTAGAGAAATGAATTTTCATGAATCATAATTATGATGATAAGATGTCTTTATTCATCATATTCAATGGTTTACAAATGCATGTTCAACAAGAATGATGAATGGGCGGGGTTCAGCTATTGAAGCTGCTTTGAAACCCAACCTTGTACGTACACACCCAATCTATAAGATCACAAAAACCGTCAATATCAATATATCTGTATACTTATAGTAAAATAGGTACAAGGAGTAGGTGGAAAGAAAATAATGATAATAAAATTATCAAGAAAAGTAGCTGTATATTTAAATAATTTCATATCGTTAGAATTGAAACCTGTTTGTACAAGTACCAAAAATTATTGCAAGAGTCATCAGATAATAAAGACATCATTACCTTGTTCGAAAGACGACTCAAAAACGTTTTTTAAAATTTCTCAAACTGAGGTCTTTGAGTTCATGGGATAACCTATTGTGAAGTTTTGCTGTATTTTTTGAAAAACTACGTATGTATAATACGGTTTTATGTTTCGGAATAAACAGTAGTTAATAATTACGCGAATAATTCATCCGCGACAAAAAAAACATTTTTTTCCACAAATATAATGGTGTTCCTGATTACAAAAATTTTATGAGTTACAGTAAGGAGGTGTGTTTCTCTCATTTGATTCATTTTCAACCAACTTGAGTAATTGAATGAATTACCAATAGGGTCCTACTTCCGTATACCAAATGCGAATCGAATACAACTATTTTGTCGCAATACGCTAATCGGGAGAATATTGAAGACTGGCATAGATTTAATTTGAGTTTTTTTGACATCAATTGCCTACTGGGGTATAGGTGCCGTAATACGTTATATGAGGTCTTACACAGCAGATTAACATGCTTTATGAATCTCAGGCTAGTATCGATCCAAAGATCCAAATTTTTGCTCTCATTTACAAATTGTATAGGACTGTTATTAGTTCTTATAGTAAGTGAGTTGGCGATGGAGTTTCTGTTTCCTTTGGAACCAAACAGCATCACTTGGGATTTTATGATATCCTCGGCAATGATTACTTCACTGAAACTGAACGACATGTAAATGGCGAGTCATCCGCGTAATGGTGTATTTTGATTGATCTGAAGGAAATTTGATAAATAGAGAGCAAAGAGTAGAGATCTCAAGACAGAGCCTTGTGGAATGCCATAATGTCTTCTTAAGGAAGAAGATTGTCCACCATTCAAATCAACAATTTGAGTTCGTGCAGTTAAGTAACTCTCCAGGAGTGAAACTGTACCGCCAAAGACGCTAAACTATTTCAGTTTCTTACATAAAACAGACGGGTCCAAAGTATCGAAAGCTGTATTATAATTCAATAGAATGAGACAGGTCAAATTTCCCTCATCAATTGCTTTGAAAATATCATCTGTACACAGACTCAATGATGTAGTTGTACTCTATTGAGGACGGAATCCAGATTGAACTTCAGTCATAAGATTAGTCATACTAATATACCTCGTAACCTGTTCTTTACTTATTATTTCGAACGCTTTCGAGAAAGTTGGAAGAATACTGCTTGTTCTTATTTCAGACAGTTCTGCAGGATTATTACATTTAGTTAAAGGTCTGACATTAGCGTGTTTCCACAGAGAGGGTAATATGCTCCAATAAATGAGGTACTATAAAGTTTAGCATGCGAATAGGGATTCCACAGACCCTACAGCATTGCTTTTGATTGTATTGAGACATTTCAAGATGGTTTCCGAACACACAGTACTAAATTTGAAATCAGGATCATGTAAAGGTATCTTGTATTTATCAAGCAGGGCTGTTCGTCCTTGGGTTTGTCCAAGTTTTTTTATTGTGGAGGAATTTCAGGTATAGTACTATCACGAAAAAATCAGGGTGCTCTAAGTATTTTTGGGTTTTTTTTTTATTTCAAAACATAATTCATGTATGTAGCTTTCTCTCTACGGATGGCACTCTCGAAATAGTTCTGTAAGTCCTTTCAGTAATTCCATGACCCAATTGTTTTTAGTTTTTTACATAGTCGAAACGCTTTATTTTTGAGAAAAGCATCTGTTTTATGTTATATGTTATCCAATGTGATGGTGACTTGGTTGGCTTCATCGTACGGTAAGGCGCATGAGCATCGAATATATTTATAACCTGGTTATTGAAAAAAGTTAGCGTTTCATCTGCATTATCAAATTGATGGATGGTATTCCACTTGATATTGCATAACTCTAGAATGAAAGAGTTCCCTTCAAAGTTACTGAAATTGCGGTACGTAATGTATTTGACGTATTTATCTGCAGGTAAATTATTTTCACATGAAAAGCAAAGTGATCCGAGACACCATCAATATCGAGAACATTTATTGATGAAAAATATTGTGCGCTATTGACACTTATAAAATCTATGAACGTTTGACTTATATTAGTTATTCTAGTTGGGGTATTATTTATTAGCTGAACCAAATTGTATGAATCGAATGTATCAAGTAACAATTTATTTTTTTCACAATTCAAACAATTCAATTCAATATTTCAATTCAAATATCCACTCGTATATTTTTAACATTTATGAAATGAAGAATTCAGAATATTCAAGTGATAACTTCAAAATTATATGTAATGGTATTCTCAATAACAATAACTGCTTATACAAGGAGTAACAAAACGATAGGTCAGAAAAAGTTACAGCCCTTGAAGAATTCAAAATGAAAATAAATTTTTTCCAATATTTCATGAACTGTTTAACATTTTGTAATGAAAATGGATTCACGACATCTTTTTCATATAAAACCACGAAATCTGTTGACTCCATAAAACCACTCAAACTTCCATATGCGTTGAAATTGAATCATTATTGTGACACCATTGGTTCAAGATATCCTTTTTGAATTTTTTCATCTCGTAGCACTGTTTCGAAAAGCCAGTTTTCATCGAGACGCGGGCTGTTTTTCAAAATTCTTCAAAAATTCATACAAAACCTGTAGTTTATATGGATAAATAACAAACAGTTGATTCAACAGTTACATACTGTCAATTGAAGCTTTCTGTTATTGCGCATTTCAAGAGTGTAGAGAAAAATTAAACTTTTTGTTACAATGGTCTACACATTCGCGAAAATGAGAGATATGCTTTGAATTCTGGGTAAGTTTGGTCAGGCTAAAGCAAGATTCTAGATGATTACACTAGTTTACAGCCAATTTACGACTGTAATGCCGAAGTCAGTTCTTTGTTGATTTTTGGTCCCTAAATGCAAGAATGATAGTAAAAATTTCCAAACACTTGAGATTTTTGAGTTATGACTTTTTACACAAAAATTCAATGAACACAACATTCCAAATTTGCTTTTTCCCTAAATTAAGAAAGTTGTTTGAAACACAGCGTCTAAAATGAGTTTGAAAGCTCCATAATGGTAAAAACGACCCTCTATTCCTCTTGCACATGCAGTTGCCATGAAGTAAACACATGAAAGTATGACACTTATTCTAAATGCAATAAGTTATAATACGTTTTTTATTGACCTTTTTTTTGAGTAATTGTTACCTTCCACAATCTGAAAAAATATAAAAATTATAATGGAGAACTTTATACAAGTGTAGAAGGGCAAACTTTTTAGTTCACCCCGATAAGTTACTGCGTAAAAATCAAAGTATTTTTCACAAAGAAAAATCTTCTATTTATCAGTAACTTGTCGTATTTCACAATTTTGCCTATCAAAAAAATATTAAGAAATTATACTTATCTTTTACGTTTCGGAGGCCAAAATCTGCCTCCGTCTTCAGAAATGGATAAAAATTTGAATATATACGCAGTTGTTCCTTTTTTTTGAGAGCTTATTTCTTTGCTTCTTCAACAGATGTTGAATAATAATAATACGTATAAGTGGCAAATATGTGGTGATATAAAAGTCATAGGATTATTACTAGGTCTTCAGGGCGGATTTACGAAATGTTTCTGTTTTCTTTGCCTTTGGAACAGTAGGGCAAACACTGAGCTATTATCAAGTAAAAAAATGGCCTCCGAGAGATAAATATATTCCAGGTTAAGCTAACGTGAAGAATATACCTCTTGTTAATCCCAAACACGTTCTGTTACCTCCATTAAACATGTAAAAGCATTGGACAAAGAAGGTGATACGTTTAAATATATTAAACACGTTTTTTCAAAATTAAGTGATGCAAAGCTCAAGAAAAGTATATTAAGTGATCAACAATTTGATAAAAAATTAAGTATTGTTGAATTAGCTGCGTAGAGTTCTTTCAAAAGCAATTGTTTTGGAGTTTTTAGAGAACGAGAAAGTAGAAAATTACGAATCACTTGTAGAAGAACTACTTGAAAATTACTGCAGAATGAGATGTCGCCTCTTTAAATCCATTTCTTGCACTCCCATTTACATTTTTCCCAGAAAATGTTGGTGACGTCAGTGACGCACAAGGGGAAAAGTTCCACCAAGACATACAGACAATGAAGCAACGTTACCAAGGCAGATGGGATGCAGTAATGATGGGGGATTATTGTTGGTTCCTTATGAGGGAAAACGATGAAATATATAAAAGAAAGTCAACATTTGCAAAAACGTTATGCATAAAAGATTTCATTTGGATGTTTTTTCATGTGTATTGTAAATAAAGTGTGTTATCCTCAAAAATTTTTTTTCTTGTTTTGATCTTATATTTCCCTATAATATGTGGAAATTTTTATATGAAATAAAAATAACTATAACTCAAAATCTTTACGTGATGAAAAGTTTTTGATGTTGAAGTCGCAGTTAGGATACTTTAAACTCTCATGTATAGCCATTATAATATTAGTCGCAATTTTTTTTCCTATTTGTTAGCTAGTGTTATTATCATGGATAGTGTAATTGATTTTCATCAAGTAATGGGTAAGTCCGTTCAGAGGCAAAAATCATAAGCAGAAACCGTTCAAAATGAAAAAAGGAAACAACAGGCTATGATACTGAAAAAACTATGTAGAATCAAGAAGGGGGACCTACCATGTTTTCAAAGATTATAGTCGTAAAATTACCATAATCATTGGATTTTGTAATTACAACTCTCCTTCATGATGAATATGAATTATAATATTTGTCTAAGAATATGAAGAGATACATTTACTATGCACGTTATACATAGCCTACTACGTATTTGTAGAACTGGAAATGAAAGTATTTAGTAAATTGAAGGCTAGTTTGAGAATTGTGATTTAATAATAATGCTTATGTTGAAATACTTTTTGACTTTGTTTCATTTCAGTACATTCAAAATCGAAACATTTCATTCATCAATTATATGTGTGTATTCCATTTTGTATCTCATTGTGTAATATGTATTTCTGCTGAGGAGGAAATAACAAAGAAAACATATCTCAATAAGAAGCCGCGTCCTAACGGCCCGTCTGTAGGGCAAAAGGGAGCGCCCTCCGTGTTGTTGGCGAGTATCTCAAACAATAAGAGACCCACGAATTTGTTTTGGAAATGTTCGTGTTACCTGTTTGAGCTCATATACAAATTTTGCCAGTTATGGTCAATGAGACTTAATATGCTCTTCGATTTCGGATTCATACATAAAACAGGTTAGAACTGATGCAATGCAGTTGAGAGTTATTTCCACAGAACTATCTAAATCAAAATATTGTCAATGACATTTCCGAAGATAGCCTATGAGGGACGTTGTCAATATGTTTCAATTGTAAGGGATAATAAACAAAGAAGAAATAAATAAATACACCTAATAGATTTAGAACAAAAGAAAAGAAAAAGCGAGAAGAATAGGTACTAATATTTGGAAGCATAAAATGTATGTGTGTAATATATTGAAATATCACTTTGTGAGTTAATACAATTATTGTATGATCAGATTATTATTCAATAAACCATTCGATAGTGAAATCTGGTAACCTTGTATGAAGCGAGAATAATTACAAAATATTCTATTGATAAAACCAAACTCTCACATGCCTTGGCTATTATGTCTACTTTTATAATTACAATTCAGTCGAGTTCTATAATTCATTAGTCCATCAATTGATCCGATGGATTCATCTATTGGTCCATTCGAAACCATAGCGTGTTTCTATTGGTTGCATTTTTCGGTTGAATGCAAGAACTCGCCTTTCATACAAAATCCTCAACGCTCTTCATTTGTCAAGAATTAAAGAAGGCAAAGCACATAACACAAAATGATTTTCCTTCATCCATGACAAAACAAACAATTTCAAAAACTCGTGAAATCCTCAACAACATCCATTACTCATGAATAAAAGTATGAGGATCACCCAACCCATGACCATAAATTGTTTCCTCATTCATGACATAACAAACAGCTCAGAATTCCTAAAACATTTTATTCGAAATTCAATCTTCTCTAGTGCAACTTAGTCAGCCACGAGTTGATTTAATTCGAGAGATTCCTGTAACTTGAAGTTTTTACAAACAACATCTTCAGAATATAACATTTGATAAAGTGAAAGAAATATTTCATCCGTTGTTGGCCCAATACATCAGTATTTTTTGATGTGAACGAAAGTTATTGTACGCGAGTTTCTGCCAAAGTTTTAACACCAGTGTAATAAATAATACTTATAGAATTTCCCAAGTGACTTCACAATTTTTTGTATTTATTTGCCATACAATCAATTTTAAAATTGGCAAATGTAAAACTCATTTGATGTTTAAATGACACAGAATTTCATATCATTAGGCTGTAGTATTCCTATTTTTCACAGCTGCAGTGGTTCCCAGTTCACTCAAATGTTTATAGAGCAGTAAAGTATCACATTCAGTTGCTTGTTTCATATGCCAGGAAGGAGTGAAACAAGGAAAATGAGTTCATTTTTTTAATTTTGCAGTTCTATGACGATTAAAATATTTCCCTAATGAAGATGTTTCACAAATCGATTTCAATTATGAAAGGAATCTTCGAAGAACTCCTTTCATAAAGGTGTCTGTAAAAAAGAGAATGCCTTCGAAACAGATAATATAGAAATATCTACATGAAACTCAAGTTCAAATTTATACCATATCTGAGAAATAGTTTCATTGCCAAATATCAAAAATTACTTTTTTAAAATTTTTTTATCATTTAACACAAATGAAACTATTCTCCATGTGAATAAAAAAATGCTGTATTCAAAATGTTTCCCAGAAATCCATTTGCTACAAGTAACTTATTTGGCGGTTCATAAAATTTTTAAAAGAAGATGTATAAAACTTCCATTATTGCAAAACCCACTCAGATCTGTCAGACTGAAGGTCGTTGGAAAGTGTTTTTGGTAATTTGGAGAGGCTTTTGAACTTTCTCAACTTCCCAGTTGAATGTTAACTTTTTCTGATTATGAGTTGAACACCGTGTTTGAGTTCAGGTGTACACTTTCGCTCTGAAAGCAGGTAGATTGAAAACCTTTCAACTAATGAATTTGGTTGTAGAAAAATACGACTACTTCTAAACTGGCATTCGCAGTGTTTGTGATTCTTGAGTTTAATAAAATTATATTCGACATGGAAATATGAGACTCATATCTGACGAATTTCATTCAAATTCTGAATTCGATTGTGAATGAAACTACATGAGAAAAGGCAGAAAAATACATGTCTTATAAAAAGTTCATGAATGATGCCATATTCAATTATACTAGAAAATATAATCACATATATTACTGTGGGGCATAGAAATGTTCCTGGACTCGTCTTGTTCCAAGATTAGGAAACCATTATTTAGCAATATGAGAAAAGTTTGAGGTATGTGATTTCAAACATCTTTTGATTTCACATGGAGCACAACTCAAATTTTCAAATACAGATACACTCGAAGGAAGTTGCATTTCAATCGGAAATTTATCCAGATTATCATCATTTTTTACACGCTTTATATTAGCTTCACCAGTATGTATATATGTATGTATGTTTGTTTGTATGTATGTTTGTTTGTAACTCACAAGCTCGGGATTTGTATTGACAGAATTATCGGCATTTTTGCTTGATCTATTCGCGGGCAGATGGCGCTGTACGTAACCTCATCGATATTTCTTGATCTATTCGCGGGCATATGGTGCTGTACGTAACCATGAATTATTGCTTGATCTGTTTGCGGGCAGACGGCGCTGCACGTAACTATCAAGTATTGCTTGAGCTATTCGCGAGCAAATGGTGCTGTACCATTGTCAAAGGATTTATAGTCGGTCAACCACAATGTAAAAAGCATTGGATGGAGGTTGCCAGAGCCACTTATACGTTTTTTACTAGAAATTCTGAAATTGAATCCCGTAATGTGGCGCCTTCATCAGAAGGAAAGCAAAACTTTCATTGATGAAAGTCCAAAAAATAATTATGAACGAAATAATGTTGACCTGAATTAAAGTCGAGATATAGTTTGCATTCGATGTTTGAAATATCAGATTTACTGAAAAATAATAACCAAGTATAGATATCGTTTCAAGGCAATTCCACTTATCCAATTATCTTGAAATTTGGCAAAGATACATATCATTCGAGTGACAATGCATTAACAACATTTACAATAGAAGAAACATAGAGGTTGAGTTTGGTGAATTGAAAGATAGATGAAGAATTTAATTCCTATTCTATTAAAAATTGGTATTTTGAAGTCAAAGATTAGATATTTTTACAAGATTCAAGATGGCGGATAAGCTAGGTGATTTATGGTCTGATTCCATTTAAAATTGGTGCTCTTTGGGCCATGATTTTTATTACGTTTTTATTGACTCCCTTTCTTGTCTGTTTGTTCTATACAAATCTTGTGAAGTGAAATTTGTTCAA
>WOGO01002543.1:0-15646 GCA_015342085.1 Leptinotarsa defecta | reverse complement strand
GGCGCATTTGCTTTTTCAGCTGCAGGAAAACCCGGAAAAACCTGCAGCACCACATCATCTGAAGATCTTGATCTAACAATGTCCTCTCTCTTATAAAGCAAAATGTAGGGTGTCTCCAGAGGCTATTTCAATTCGCATTCGATTCAGAACTAGTAAGTGAAAGTATATTACAAATCATAATTCAATTAAAGAAACCATGCTGGTTTCATGGCAGAACCGTTGGCAAGGATCAATACGAAGCTGAGAGAAGTGAAAAGTTCCGTAAAACCATGGACTACATTACCTGAACATCTAAGTACCAAGTAAGCCGTTTACAGTTAGGCCACACACGCCTAACTCACAAGTATTTACTTAAAAAAAGCTAACATGCGAAGCGTGCGACGTGAATCTGACTGTGAAGCAACTCCTCACTGATTTTCCACTCTGCAACCAGCAGAGGAAGGATAATGGAATACTATTATCTTTGAAGAATACGCTAGGCCTTTAATTGTGCATTTGATGAATTTTTGTCTCTTCTGAATTCTAATCAAATTACAAGTAAACTATAATTAGAAATGTAACCTGTAACGTTGATAACCAATTATCTTTTATTTCCGTGACATATTCATAGTAAATGGCAGTGTCTCGTATACTTTGGTTTGAAAAAATCCAACAAAAATAAATCGGGAGATTTGAATGGCCATTCTGTGAAATCTTTCTTTTCAATCCTTCGCATTGGAAAGTTATTGTCAAGAAACTGTCCCATTAGTAGTGAGCGATGGAGAAAAGCCCAATCCTGTTGAAAAACAACTTCATTATGCAAGAGAAGATCTAATTGGATGAAACTCCTAATGCTTGACATAACTTGATTATTTAGCAAATTGGAATATCTTCCACAATTCAGGTTCACTTTCATAAAGAATGATCCTATAACATTAGTTATAAATACAGTTTTTGAAGATATTGGATATGAATATATTGTGATATATTGCTGGGATTTTATTCACTTCAATTTCAGAAATTTGGATTATCAACTTGCTCATTCGAAAACACAAGAATTTGGAAGAACACCAAATGATGGATGGAGAAAAGCAGATATCATTGAGTGGTTTCGACAAAAGACATACAATTTGATGTAAGTATTCCCAAAATAACATTCTGTATCTGTATCTGTAGAGCAGGTTGGGTGAGTACAGGCCCACAGCACTTAGGCCACATGTGACCAATTATACATCCTCCCGAAGAGTTGTCCTCCTAGGTCATCGTTCATCCTGTCCTTTCCAGGACGATGGAGGAGTCACTAGGAGACATCTCCTTTATATCGGCAGGTGTAGGCCAAGACTCGCCGGAGACACACTCTCCTATTGACGATAACTCTGGACACTCGCATAAGATATGCCTGAGAGTTTAATATTCCTGTTCACATATCCTGCATAGAGGTGCGTCCACTAGCCCCATAATATGGAGGTATTTTCTTAGTTGACAGTGGCCAGTCAGAAAATCTACAGTTAAGCGTAGATTTTTCATAGTCATTGCCAGATATTTCTTCTGCGCCAGTGTCCCAGCGTCGCCCAGAGTGATTCTGATAGGACTGCATCCTCTGATTCCATCCTATCACTTCAGGGATCGAGCACGAGTTTGGCTAGCTCTGCAATTGTCGAAGTCACCAGGCCGTAGGTGTCACTGGGTCCTGAAATTCTTAGTCCAGCCACTTCTTTGGCTGAAGAATCGGCAATCCGATTACCTTTACTCCTGTTGTTCCTCAAGATAATGTTATTATCTACCCGAGGCTTTGGCTAAATATTGGTGGCACTCCAATGACAGGTTGTTTTAGAAAATATGTATTCTTCAAGGTGGGACAGAAAGAGAATTTTATTATTTTGCTTTTGCCCAGTTATCATAGCGATCTCAATTTAATTGAACTCATTTGGTCTCAAGGAAAGGGTTTCGTCGCAAGAAGGAATGCAACATATGAAATGGAAGTCAAAATACTCTTTGAAACGTTCTTCGAAAATGTTAATTTTGAAAAATGGCTGAAATGCACTGAACAAGTGGAAATCAGACTGGGCAACACTGTGGTCTTCGAAGTTACTGGTGAGAATATAAAAATAAAAAAAAAACAGTGTGGAAGCAAGATGACTTCATAGTTGTAACATGTGACTCAAATATGATTTCCAGGCATAATTATCGATTTGGAGGTCATGATCTCAGTGTGGAAGCAGGAAGAGATCCCATAGTGTATAAAAATGTATAAGTGACCAAAATGACCAATACAAATAACCAAATTGAAAATTCACAGAATGCTATTCATGTTAAGAACTGTCAAATGTGGAGGACCTGGCTTGACATAAAACCTCACTTTCAATCATATAACAGAGAGTGGTGTGAAATATCAATGATTTATTTCGAAAGGATAGAAAGGATAGATTTCCAAAAAAAATTTTTATTTGTACTTCTTCATATTCTTACAAAAAAAATATTGAAATATAAAGTAAAATGGAAACCTCTGGCATACAATGAATCCAAACTTCATATCTTAAAGATACCAACTTGTGGGCAGCATATGTAATGAAGTGTTGTTATTACTGACGGAAAATAGCCGGTCGATTCGATGTGGGTGCTTGTTCACTCACTCAAATCGACCGCCGTGTTAGTCGGTGATTCAAGCCTCAGGCTGAACGATCGATTTTTACTTGCTATCGTACAACCCGTGTTAGAAATCACACGTTGAAAGGTAAGATCTCGTTAGTCCTTAGCTCGCACTAGTTTCAACTTTTGATGGTTATCGTTCGTAGGTGTTCGACAGCTGTTTTGTTTCTTCTACTGATATTTAAAGTACAAATTGAATGGAAGAAAAGGATTTTCGTATAACTCATTGTTGATGTTTTTACTTTTAGTTTGTAAATGAACGAAATGTCTACAATTGATCTATATATTTTGGAGTAATATTACATTCAATCAAATTTGAACAATCAGAATGTTTATTTCGATTACTTTTCATCACGTCAAATTCTTATGATAATTTCATCAACGTCAAGTTGATCTAATCAAGAATGAGATAGCAGATAACAGTTTTCAATATAAAATTGATTTCTTCAAATGATTCAGAATACATCCAATCAAAAATCATGCTTGTTGCTGACTTGATTAGTATTTTAATCTCATGTTGGGGGGTATCTTCCATGGTGGTAACTTGCAACCAGAAACTTTTCTAATTATCGACGGTACTATTAAATTTGGGAAATCTAACTGGGCTGGACCCCTTGTGAAGATTCAAGGCCGTCGAATAAAAGTATCAGGAACACCAGGTTGGTATTATTCTTTATCCGATGCGGGTTCATTTTGAAATAATAGAAGTTATTTAATATACCAGCAAATAGCAGACAATGCAATATATTATCAACCTTTTTGTTCATAGTCGAAACTCTTTTCATGTACATCAAAATCAGAACAATGTATTTCGACACGAAACGGACTGAAAGTTTTGATCATTGTTATTTATTTACTACTACACATACTCACTTGTACTTTTTAATAGTAGCAAATACTTTGAAAAATGCATATACAATTTTTGCTATTTTATTACGCTAATGATTATGCTAATTTGAAATTCCAAAGTCTAAGAAATAAATGTAGTTATTCCAATGCAGACTCTCCTTAGATGTAGTATCAGTTAGTAACTTGTTTAATTCACAAGTTTTTCGAACAAATAAAATAAATAATCGGAAAAGAGTACATTATTCAACAATTGAAAAATGGGGTCATTACATGTGAGAATAAAATTTGCCGTTGATCATTTCAGTGAGTCATGACCATTTCTTGCAAGTAGATAGTTGAAGAGGAATTTTATTAGCAAGAATTTGGAGTGGCATTGGGTCTTCTTTGTTATCAATTCTGACAAACATATTCATGGCGTATTTCGAGGAAACAAATATCGATATTCACCAGGATGGCCGAAAGACATGATGGATATATGTTGAAGTTGTCTTCGCTATCTTATATCATGACATCTGCTCTTTTTGAACTATTCAAACACAAGAGGACCCAAGATAATATTCACATCAGAAAGGAAAGCGCATAGTCTACTATTTTCCCCAACGTGATGTTAAAAAAATCAATGAATACTCCTAATGGAAATCCTGGCGGATTTCCACCAAACGTACTCGCTTGCGACTAGTGACTAGTTTCGTTTTCAAAAACAGAAATGAAATAAACTTGTATAAGTTTCAAAAAAATACTTGATACTGTATGAGATCATTGTAAGAAGACAAATAGACTATGGAAGAGATAAAATTATGGCAGTTCTCCATTCGACAATCATGATTTATACCCACCACAGATTAACACTGAACTGAATGGCTGCTTGTTGTTGCTGCCAATATTTTCCACATAGCGAACTCAGTTTGCAAAAACACAGATAAAACACCGAAACCTTTTGATCTTTCCGCCTGCCGATCGGACATTTTGTTGTCAATAAAAACAGTCATCCGCAACACAGTTTTCAAAATATTTCTCATTCTGACAACTCAATTTGACGAAATCAACACAGTTGCATTATTATTGTGGTTCTGTCCATTGATGAAAATCCGTCCCAAAATATTACGCAACTAATTCTTAAATTCTTAAAAAAAAATATATATTATTGTGATTGTTTTTGAGAAAAGCGCGTACCGTGAAAGCAACTCTCAATAAAAATGGTAGACGGAGTGAACCACATATACTTTTTATAATTATCATAAACCCAACAAAAATATACGTATCTGACAACTGACGTTATACCTCATGTTACTTTTTTATCGACGTTTTTTGGGTATTTTTACCTTCCACAATGTGAAAAATATGAAAATTATAATGAAAAACTTTA
The DNA here is from genome assembly GCA_015342085.1 of Leptinotarsa defecta. NCBI lineage: Eukaryota > Metazoa > Arthropoda > Insecta > Coleoptera > Chrysomelidae > Leptinotarsa > Leptinotarsa defecta. The sequence continues at coordinate 10,803 of WOGO01002543.1, read as the reverse complement.
TACAAATGTAGAAAGGCAAACTTTTCAGTTTACCCCGATAAGTTATTGGGTGAAATCAAATTATTTTTTCACAAAGAAAAATGTTCTATTTTTCAGTTACTTGTCGTATTTAACAGTTTAGCCTATCAAAAAAATTGCTAAGAAATAATACAATACTTATTTTTACGTTTCGGAAGCCAAAATCCGCCTCTGTCTTCAGAAATGGACGGAAAAATTCTAATATATTTGGAGTTATTCCTTTTTGATTATTTATTTCTTAACTTCTTCGATAGATGTTATAGTTCTCCATTATAATTTTTATATTTTTCAGATTGTGAAAGGTAAAAAATACCCGAAAAAGGCGATGGAAAACTGATTTTTCTCCACAAAAAATAACTTTCTTTGACTACCAATGTTACTTATTTCTCAAAAACATAATGAATCGATTACAAATATGATACCAGTTCAACTTTCAGAAATACCAATACATTGAGATCTCTATCGAGACTAACAAAATAGAGTTCATTGAAATATATCTTGTTTTTGTGAAAAAAGTTACATAGGTGAAACTTGCCCACATACCTGTTTTCATCTTAAGTGTATCTTTACAAGAGAATTTCTGAATTTCTGAGAACGAAAAGAGATTACCATTCGAAACTTAAGCAGTTTTGGAAAATTGGACTAGTTTTATTTATAAATTATTTTATCGCAAAATTTGTAAATACAAGTTACTGGACGCTTCAGTGGTTCATATTACGTAATAACTTTTTGTGGAAAACTATTCAGTTTGCCCTTTGTCATAGCTCTCTCAATAAGTTATCTCTTGGTACAGATTTGTTTATTTTTCACATATTAGAAGAATTCATACAAATATCAAAGCAAAAAACAGTAACTTTCTCTTAAAATATTTACTTGTTATTTTTCCAATAGATTTGTCACAAATAATTCATATTTCTTGAATCAGTGATTCTATGAATCATACTCTTGGTGGTTTGTTCGAATATTAAAAAAAGCACTTACACCTTTCACTGTGAACTTTGCCGTCGAATATGGATCAACTGGATGTATTTCTATATGAATTTCAACTGACACAGTAAAATTTCTAAGAAAATATTTATACATGAAGCATGCCGAAAAGATAATAACTGTTACATAAAATTGAGTAGACTTATTTTCTCTAAGGTTCTGTATTTGACGGACAAGGAGCAGAATATTGGGATGGAAAAGGCAGTCAAGGAACGAAAAAACCGGTGTTACTCAGAGTAAATGCACATGAAAGTGAATTTTACAACGTCAATCTATTGAATTGTCCTCTACGCTGTGCTTCTATTGGAGGATCTGATATTTTCTTGAATGGCTGGAATATTGATGTCTCTAAAGCAGTAAGTATATGTATATCTCGAGGAAAGATTGACTGAAGACATTTACGAATTAAATTGCTTTTTGACAGAATTTTGAATTTACCATCTTACATAATAGAATGTTCCTGTTGGGATTTTTCTGTAAGTAATAAAGCAATACAAAAATTTTACCCCAAATTTGCATGGAACGTTAATTAAAAAGAAAAAACATATGCAATTTATCTTAAAGAGTAGTTTTTCTGAAGAATAATCTAATCATTACATGAAAATATAATGAACACGATTCTACTGAAGTGAACAGGAATTTATTCACATTATTCAGTTGATATGGACAATGAAATATCGGCAAAGCTGTAGGATATGAGAATGTTACAACGTTTCTCAATATTTGACACTGAACATCTGGAGAAAAATATCACGAATTATGAAAATTATGAAAATAATAATGAAGTGCTCATGAAAATAACGTGCCACTAGATGAAATTTCAATGTGATACAATTCTTCGAAATAGTTAATGGAGCCAATGAAATGTTATTGAAGGATTTCATGAGAAATTCAATACATTTATAGTGATTAATATCGTTCTAAACTATTGTACTATGATAACGGGTGTACGTTTTTTTCTAAGTGCATTTCAAATTCAATCAGCTTGAATTTAGATTATATTTATTACAATTGGCAATAGATTCTTATCATTTATAAAACAGAATGAAATATTTGTACTGCAAAATGAGTCGCTTGTGTTCATCTCATATGAATTATTTAGGAATCGAATGTCATGTAGATAGTCAACGCATTCAGGTACCACTGATGACATCAGCCGCAGTAGCTGACGAAATTTTCTGGGCTGGTGGACCGACCACGGTCCACCAGAACAGATTTCATCATCTACAATTGAATATAGTATCATTCAACCAAATGGCTCAAAAATTTCTTGAATAATTTGTTACTAATTTTCAATTCTTAATTTTATTGTCAAGCTCGAACTCGATCCATTCCTCATTCGTTTAAATTTTCATCAAACGTTCAATTGTCTTCCAGACTCATGAAAATATCATTTTTGAGGCATACAGAATAGTTATCAGAAATATTCATGGCATAATGTAACATGTTCAATTCTGAACATATCCGAATATCGCAAAGAACCGTTTCAGGCCCCTGTAATGAATACGGTTTTCCTTTTTCAGTCAACAGTGTAATAACGTGCAAAAAATAAAAAGGTCTGAATGATAGAATTTGATTTCTTAACCGAGAAATCCTTGTGAAATCCCACTTAGCTGTTCCCAGTGTAACATCTACGGGTTTTTATATATGTAAGTAACCAGTGAAATAATACGTAACTGTCTATCAATCCTTGGTAACCCTCTCGCTATTGCCGTGTTTATTTTATTCAAATAAAAATTGGCATCTGCTGTTACCAGATGCAGATTTCACCACATCAAAATTTGGATGTCAGGCAATTCTAAAATGGCTGTAGGGTTCGTGCTGATCGCACGAAGGCAGGTCTTTTTGAATTCTGATCAAATGGTATACCTACTTATATTCTCTCTCATTATGGGGTTCGAGAATTGATTTTTACTCTTAATTAAAATGCTTTTCACTCACTATTACCTTCTCGATAGAGTGACGAAAAGTCTCTTCTTACTTTACGAGGATAGTATTTTTCTCAGTTCAACAGAAAATGAAAGTCCAAGGTTTCAAAAATGAAGTAGAAGGAGTAAAACAACAACTCCTTGTACAAAATGCGAAAATAACGTGTTAAATATCATAAAAAAAATTATAAATCCTATAAAATTTAAAAAAATAGAACAAATAATATGCCGCCAATTCGACTGATACGGTGAACCATAGGTTCCGTTGAACCGGTGTATCTTCAACACAAACACTTTTAATTCAAACTCCCTTGTACCCAATACCGGCTTACGATTTTACCCCCAATTATCCTTAAATTTCCTATTTAGGCCACCTTCCTCAGCCTCGAAGGCTCGTCTCGACGGGCTCCAGTGACCGACTTTGTATCTCTCGCAAAATCTCCCAAGCCCTCGCATCAGTAACGCTACTCACAAAAACGTCTTCTCAGCATTTTGAACCTTCCCAAGCGTATGATCTTCGGCAGATCGTAATATATTCATATGTTTAGTCTAGCCCACCTTGTACATGACCACTACGACGCTCAAGGGTCCGACAATCATAAAGTAATTCAGCGCTTTATCAAATGGAAAAATATCGACACCGAAGAAACGGATGATCGACCTCGAACTCTATGAATGAAATAATATTTTACGTTAACCATCGCAATGGCAGTTAAAACACCCCCATTAATCATTATTGCAGTTATCTACTTACTAACAATAAATGTATACATGTCGAAATGGATCAGATAGAAGATTGCAAGGGCACAAATTGAGTCTTTGATCGATCACGTCATTACTTATTGAACAAAAGTTTGATAAGTGTTGAATTTTTTTTAATGGATGTTATGAAAACATGTCGTAGTTGTAGTTATATTTTTTAGAGTAATCTTGGAGTTAATACAGATGGATTTGATGTATCTGGTCATAACATGACAATCATAAACTCCCGAGTCTTCAATCAAGATGACTGTGTAGTGGTGAACCGTGGTTCTGACATGTTTTTTCAAAATATCTATTGCGAAGGAGGCCACGGACTCAGCGTAGCAGTGGGAATTGATCCTACGGTATACGAGAATAATGTAGTATCCAATATTACCTACCAAGATTGCATTGTTGAAAATTCGATCAACGGGATTCACGTGAAAACTGTTAAAGGCGGTGGACCTGGTTTGATCAGTAATGTCAACTATAATCGTATTAGAATGAAAAGTAAGTAATATTAGATAGAACTGGAACTTCTGATGTAGAATTAATCCATAGAAACCATTTTTATTAATGTCAGAACTATGCCAATACATGATGACTGTTTTTATCCAGGTAGATAGAATTTTTGCTTACTTGATGTCATTCAAAATTTTTCATCAACAGTTTTTTATTTAGTTTCATCTCAGATCAATTTTTAAGATGTCAGTCAAATTATCAAACGTGGGCACTCTAACCTAAAATCAATTCATGAATCAATTATAATGCTGCCTTCATTGTTTCCAGTCATAATAGGTCAGTTATAGAGTAGGTTCGTATTGAAAACACAGGGCGAAGTTCAATTTCCATGATGAAAAATCACGATACATTTTCTTCCACTCAACTCCAATGAACTTGTGTATTATTCTTTGAAAACAATATATTTCAATAAATTTCGTTCCTATAGATCGTACATATTTTATTCGGCATTAATTTTCAATTAACATATAACGAGGCATACTTGTTTTACAAATAGGGTAGAACAACAGTTCACCTCTGAGATGGCATCAATTCGTTTATTTCAAATTTGAATTTTTTAATTTCTTGCGGAACTAGGGTGAAGAGATATCAAATTCGATAACTGAACGTTCGTCTGAAAATTTTAGTGTTGAAAATAGGTATTGTCAACAAGCTTTGAGTCTTCAATTTTTCAATTATATTCCGAATTTGATTTTCAAGTTCAAATATGAGAAATAACTGGTAACTATGATTTTGTGATGAAGCCCCAAGGAATGAAGTATAGTCTCATTATTCATATCAGGCCATCCAATCAGGCCATAAAATCTATTTGATTTTTTGTATGCTTTATATGTATCAACTCACTATTGACAATAAAAACAGGCAAAAACAGGCAAAAACAAGCAAATGTTGGGGAACATTTTTCAAAATGGGCAGATAATGATACGTTCAGCAGAAGTGGACAAGAACATAGCCAAAGAGATTTCGACTCAATATACCCATCAGAGTAGTATATTTCTATTCTTCATATAAAGAACAACTGGAATGTTTTATCTAAATTTTTTTAATTTTTCTGGAACTTCTCTGTAATCCTATTCATTTGGTTGTGGCGGATAGGCTGGATTGAGACATACTGTATTTTTATTAAATATCTGTATTTTAATAAAATGTTATAGTATCCAATCCAACTGTTGTCGGTTTGGCACTTTTTATTTTATATAATACTGCAGTTAATATTGTGTATAGTAAAAAACAAATTTTCTTTAACCGAATCACTGCCGCAATCAAAGATGAGTTTCCCCAAAAGACACAAAGTGCAATGGCACACTCCAACATTAGACTTTATGCACAAAATACAAGATATAATTTTCAAAATAATTAATTTTTCAGAAAACAACTGTATATAAAAATATATTATTTGGTCAATGAGTCGAATAAGCCTGATTTTTGTTACGAGTTCTAATTGTTTCTACAAGACCATACTTATCACCAAATTTTGATCTAATTCAGTAGATTCCTAAATTATCATCTTTGTTCATCTTGTTTCTCTCGTAGTCTAGAATTATAATTTTTTCTTCATATTTTAATTTGCTGAAATTCACTAGAATATCTTGATATTATGATAATGGCGAAACCTGTTCATCATTTCAAAAATATTACATCTTTTTGATGAACTATTCACTCGGTTTCAAAAATAACTGCTTTCAGCTTGTTTGCTGATATCTTAAACCGTTCAGTGTACAGGGCGTTCCAACGAAAATTTGAGCCCCCTGTAAGTCAGGAAGGGATCTGTGATCGAAAATTTCGAGGAACACTTCAATTTCTATTTCTAGACCGACTAATTCTGATATGGAAATCATACTCGAAACTTCATCCCCCTCCGGACAGCAACTATCCTACCTATTTTTTTCAATTACATGGGGAGTCGAGTGATGCATCGTTTGAAAGGTCTTTTATTTCTCTATCACGTCTGTGATTTTTTAAAAAATTGGTCTATTTGTTATTGATAAATTGAATATTGAAATTCGCTGTCGTTCATTTTATTGAGGAGATCATAAAAGTAATATCAATGACAACACAATCAACGGACGAAGTGTTCAAAATGACCTCCATCTAGTTCCATACAATAATACAGTCTACTTTCGAAAGCGTCCCTCACATTATTGAAAACGTCCGGAGTCAGGAATCGGCATTCCCGAACAATTCTCTGTCGTAGGTCTTCTAGATTTATAGAATTCATTTGATTATTAGTGAACGTTTTGAAATATACGACACTGTTAGTTTTTTCTGCAGTGGTAGTTTTTGTTGAACCTAGTTGTCGCAGAACAAAAAGTATATAGTTGACCACTGTCACTTTTTCACGAATTATCATTCAGTCATTCTAGTTTATTCTACTGAAGAAAGAATACAAATTGTTGGAACCTATTATCGAAATAATGAATGTGCTGAAGCTGCTGCAAGAATTTATAATACGAATCATCCAGACCCCAACGTAATACATCAATTCGTTAAACAGTTAACGGATAAGTTTCGAACTTCAGGTTATGTTCACTACAGAAAACATGAAGTATTCCGTCCTGTCGGAAATGGCGGAGTTGAAGTTGCAGTTTCACGACCTGTACAAATGGATAATCGACAATCTATCACACAAGTAGCTAGAGCGTCTGGTGTGTCAGCTACTAGTGTTTTTCGGATTTTGAAAGCCAACAAATTCCATCTTTTCAAAATGAGGCTAGTTCAGGAATTAAACGAAGGTGATCGTGATCGTCGACTTCAGTTTTATGGGGTGTTCAGCGAGAAATTGACCAATAACCCAAACCTACTATACAATAAATGTGGAAACACATTCACAAACCCCACAAAAATCAAATGTCTGGGCCAGCATTCTTGGTAATCATATTTTTGGACCATTCTTCATTGAAGGTTATCTCACAGACACATACTCAAATCACAAGACTGAGTAGATTCTATGATTAAACAAATTTCAGAACATGATGACAATTAGTAGAAAATGAAATAACATTCCAGCAGAATGGTGCACTACCACATTTTGATCTTCGGGTGACACAGTTTTTTGAATGAATGTTTTCCAATGCATTGGATAGGCAGGAGGGGTCCAATAGAGTGACACCTGAAGTCGAAAGTGTTCTCTACTGAGCCTACGAATCTAGAAGACCTACGACAGAGAATTGTTCGTGAATGCCGATTGCTGACTCTTGACATCTAGAATAATGTATAGAGTAGGCTGTATTATTGTATGAAACTAGATGGAGGTTATTTTGAACAATTCATCCATTGATTTCGTTTCTACTGATATTATTTGTTGTTGATTTCCTCATTAAAATGAACGACCGCGAATTTTCTGTTTTTTCTTAAATCAAACGTTGAATATTCAAATTCTCAATAACTAATGAACCAATTTCAAAATAGTCACAGAGGAAATAAACAGACAGAAGATATTTTTACTGACCCTCCATGCCATTGAAAAAAATTGTGGAATTAATTGCTGACCGCAGAGGGGTGTAGTTTCGAGTATTATTTCCATTTCGGAATTAGTCCCTCTAGAAATGAAAACTGACATGTTCTTTGAAATTTTTGATCACATGTCTGTTTCTGACTCACATGGAAGGTCAAGTTTTTGTTGAAACGCCCTGTATTATGATTTTGTAGATCGGTCAGAATTTGAACATTTTTGCAAAATATAGAAACGCAAATTTCATTATTTCCAAATTATTATGTAGTATGTGTAGGTACTATCAAATTGTTGTCTACCATGATCAGTATTGTAGCAAAATAACGTCACTTCCAAGGCCGGTCTCACATTATCTTATCAACACAGTTCAAAACATTTCTCAGCACTTGAATGAATGAAATGATTGATAATCATTTTTTTTTCCAGATATCAAAGAATTTGCGATAAGAATACACCAGGATTATCCATCTAATGATAAAAAACCCGTAGGAAACGTACCAATCGACGATTTGAAAATATCTCACGTTGAAGGCAATATGAAAGGACCCAGATCTTCCGTAGTCGAAGTTCTATGTGCTTCTGGAGCATGCTCTAATTGGAAGTGGTCCGATATTTCAGTAACAGGAAATAAACTGCCTTGTTCCATGAACTATAAGCCTTCTGGATTCTCTTGTTGAAACGAATAAACTTTATTAGAAACTTACTGTAATTTCAATACTCTTTGCCATTTCCTCCACCACACAACCAATAATAATAATTTCAGCGAAAATAGAGCAGTAGTGTAACACAATAGATTGCGAAAAGAAAATGGTATAGCACAAGATATCGAAAAAAAAAATGTACTATGAATATTGGAAACTTAAAGGAATAGAATATATCACATAATCTCTTTGAATACCCGAATGTTAGTTCTCAATTGGATTAAATAACTTTATTCAACTTCCTGGGCAGTTTCAGTACATTATACATCAGAAATATCAACAAGTATTGAGGTGAAACGAGATGAAATAAGATAGCTGAAATAATATTCATGATAGAAATTAGAAATAACTTGAGAAGTACTGAAAGTGATTATTGTAAAAACATGAATGAAAATCAACTAAATAATATAAAAAATACACCAAAATAATAGTTGTAGAAAAAATATAGAAACTTAGACGATAAATTCAAATTGAGGTTCTGATGATGAATTGAAATAAGTTTATTGTTTTTCATCTGACTTCATTAAGCTATTCCGAATGTTTTTTAAAAGTACAATAACAAATAACAATTACTAAAATAACATATAATGCATTATAAGATTAAAATCAACAGTTGAAAAATAACTTTTCAAAACGCTCAAAGGTGCGAACTCGTTTTCTCCTTTTCATAAAAGAGGATATATGTGTCTCCACTCACAATCGATTTTGGTGAAATTGGTGACACGTGTGAATTATTGTATTTGTGCCACGTGCCAGTATAAGGATGTCTGCAGAATGCTGTATAATGTACGCTATAGGTAGACTCACTGTGATTCGAAAGTGCATATAGATTGAAAAAGTCACATTGTCTGCTGCATAATTGTTCATATCTAATCCATTCAGAGGAAATTCGATGTCTTTCTATTAGAGAAAATATTCTAAAATAAATGACTGAAATACGGAAAAACTTATGGATCGATAGAGACTTTGTGCATTTTCTTCTTTTTGCAAATTGAACACGTCGGTTTTTCATGTCCATCGAAAGTTTCCTCTCTAATGAAGAAATCCAATCATTGTGATAAACTCAATTGGCCAGTGGTATGGGGAGTGACAAATCCCAGAAAGGATCGAAGGTTACAGATAAGTGTCCGCAATGTGTGCACTTCATCATCATCATCTACAAATTATCTACAATCTTAGAGTTATACGTACTCAAATAAATCAGTCATGACTCTTGTGTTTTTCCACTGTCGCTCAATTTTTCATTAATCTCCATTCATGTCGGTTTAGGTTTCTCGATAATTCTATTAACGTTATCATGTAAACCTTCTAAAAGATAACGAAGGAACTCCTGGGCGTCTTGATGCGCATGACATATGAATCGAGGGGCAAAACTCTGAATCTGACTTTTTAAGGAGACTGTGTTCACTGCTCTATCAGGTTAATCTTCTGACCACAATTGCTTGTTAACTTCCGCGAAACCTTTGATTAAAGCACCTTCCGTACTAGAAATATTATTATTGATATCTTTCATATACTCATCCTTCTTCAAATATTCCAGTAACCATCTTGTATTTGATGAACATTTGATTACACTGTTCATGAAACAAGTGTTGGAAATATTTTTCAATCCATTAAGTCCAAAGGCTTTGACTGAGGAATGTATCCCTGAACTAATTGTTGTAGCTGTTGGTGATACGTTCGCCACCGCTGTTTTCTTTCCAGTAATCACGAATGCGTTGATTCTTCCCATCATTGGACCAACGGAATGGAGAATTTGAAGTTGAATTGCTTGAAAATGAATAAAATATATTCACGATGTTTTTTTTGAATTTTTGAGAGAAAGATAATTTCAGAACTTGTTTATTTTCCTTCTGCATCTTCTGAGACAATTGGAAAATGATCAATCTGCTTACTCCATTTTGCGACATATTTAATATTTTCCTTCAGCCCTTTGAAAACATTTTGATTTTGAGAAGGTTTTAAGTTATTCTGAATTGGAATTGAAGTGTCCCTCTTATATTTAAATATTTTGTGTGTCTTATTTCCATTCAATATCTTTTTACAGAAATGAGGTAGATCATGCCAAAAAAAATGGAAAATATATTTTTGCAAAATTTAACAAAATTGAATCTATGTGGGATGAAGTTGAGAATTTCACACCGTTCAAAAAGGGAGGTGCTATTTCTATAACTTTCTTAAAGAGTAGTTTTTCTGAAGAATAATCTAATCATTACATGAAAATATATTAATCACGATTCTACTAAAGTAAACAGGAAATTATTCACATTATTCAGTTGATATGGACAATGAAATATCGGCAAAGCTGTAGGATATGAGAATGTTACAACGTTTCTAAATATTTGACACTGAAAATCTGGAAAAAAATATCACGAATCATTTGAAGTGCTCATAAAAATAACGTGCCACTAGATGAAATTTCAATGTGATACAATTCTTCGAAATAGTTAATGGA
>WOGO01002542.1:0-21491 GCA_015342085.1 Leptinotarsa defecta | reverse complement strand
GAAAACAATTTTTTCCACATGAAAAATATCGTCTTACGATGCGCGTTTCGCTAACCACCTCAGCATCATCAGGAGATAACTACAACTGATATCATCTGGAAAAATGTTTGCAATGGGTTTTGATGATTGACTTCAGAGTTAATGAGTGTAGTCGACCCTGCAAGTGGGTCTGAAGGCGAATTTTTTGTCGATGGGTGTTTCCCATATCCATAGGGCAATGATGAAAAATTCATTTTTGCCACTCCAAATCTTCCGAAAGTCCAAGTCTCTCCATATGTTGATTCGAAGTCAGAGGTTTTTGTCGATCTTTTTTTGGCCTTTTTCACCTTTTACAATGTTTGATGACATTCTTCGAAGGTAGCATACATTTCTTAAAACGAGCTAATCCTGGTAGATTTTGACAGAAGTATGATACGTTTCTTACGATCTAGGCAATCAATATTGCCAAATCTGAACTGGTCCCAGTGACAACTTCTGCTAAGATTCTTTACTGAGAAGTTAATAGCTTTATTAACGTTCAAAGCCAGTGTAGCCAGAAATAAGACCACAGAGACATTGTTGGCACTTCTTCACCATCTTAGACTCAGCGTGGTTAGAACCAAATGCTATAAGTCATCAGGGTATTCCAGGATATTATCATTGATTTATGTGTGAGGTCGATTTTCACCAATCTGTTCACATAACGAGTAAATGACGTAGGTTTCTGCCTGAAATACGGTCGTAGAGGATACCAGACAGCTGAATATTTCTGCCCTAGGTCTGTAACTGTTGATATCTGCACTAGTATCTGCATTTTTTTTCTCTCGATCAGTGAAATAATAACTATTTCCTTTCTCATTATCGCAGTAACAGATATATCTGAAAAAAATCCTCGGAGTAACAAAGAAAATCAATGTTTCAGATAAGATATCGTTTCAGACATTGTTCAGGATAAGTATTTGAGTTACAATTTGATGAACTTCAATCAATTCAGAGGAATTATTTTGAATATGTATACTTGTTTACTTCGACTTTTCATGTTGTTACACATGAATACACACACGTTTTTGAATTACAGCATGTTTTTCAAAAAATGTGCATTCCTGTAACTTTCTTTATGTCGAAAATTTCTTGTTTCTATGTAAACATTCACAAAACACTCTTCACGTAGAATTGAATCGTGTAAAAAACGTATTTTCTCAAATGAGATATCAATAGTTATTGATGTAAAACTATTTTTTCAATAAGACATCCTGTATATACCTGCATATTCCAATAGAGCGCTAAATTTCATATTCAAAAATGTAGCACACTCGATGTTTTGCTAGAAACATATTCGAAATACAGAGCTTTTATGTTTTTTCATGTAAAAACGCACACTTTGATCAAGTAGGCTTCGTACGACGCGGCGGTAAAACAGAAAGAAATTGTTCAGTAGTAGCCATCAAATGCTGAGCAAGGGTTTTCACAGCAGTAATTGAAGAGCATAGTTTCAATGAAACTGATTACAATTCATACTAAATTTACCACTAATAAATGAAACTTCAACAACAATAATAGAAATGATAACGAAAAATGAAATATATTTTTCCAGAAAAAGTAATTCAACATTTTTGCTGAATCAATCTGTTCAATAGAAGTGAGAAAAGCATAACTTTGCATGACTGCCGCTTCCAATTCGTATCCAGTATTGGTCGGCAATTCAAAAATAACATTTTCAACCTTCCCTAGGAGTGAAAGTCCATAAGCAATAGGTTTGGTGACCTGGCTATCCATAAAACACTGGGAATATGTTTGAAAATTGAATGAAAACCACTAATTGAAAAGCGTCTTCACTGCTTGAATCAAAATTTGACAGTTGCCAGTGAATATTTGCATTTTGTTTTAATGCCGCATCGTCCAAAGCATTCTTAATCATATTGTGCGTTTCAAACTTTACATGAAAAACCTAAAAGCTCTGTATTTCAAAGATGAATCTAGCAAAACATCGAGTGTGCCACATTTCAGGCTTTATTTTAAGCTTTATTTCAATAGAGGAAATCTGCCCTGCTAAGCAAAAGTGTCGCATGTATAAAACAGCCATTTTGAGATATGCGACTATTTGCATTTAACTTTGACCAAGAGAATTTACGGATAATTGCGCAGTGATACACGTGTTCCTTGATTAACTTGGACATTATTTGAAATATTTGCAGTGTTTATGATGAGAAAGAATGATCCTAAAATAGACTCCTGAGGAACCCCTGTCTGTCTCATGAAATAATCCCAGCGATCCAATGAAATAATTTAATTGACAACCTGCTGACGACTTTTCTGATTTTAGATGATATTAAGGAATCTGAGCTGACCAGCCTATTAGATGGAATATTTGATGTTGATTCCACCTGCAATTGCATGCCTCTGTGTACGGAAATTTCATATGATGTAGAAACTAGCAGTACATTATATTCATGGAAGAAGCAAATGCAAGCCGAAAGAGCAATTACGTTCCTGGAGGAAATGTACTTATTGAACGTTTCGGAACTGTAAGTTTCTGTAACTGTGAAAAAATTCTGTAAAATATCAGTGTCACACTAGTTTATTATTGTTCAAATTGGAAGTGGTATAATTTTAGCGTTGTTGGGAAAAAAGTTTTGGCTCTCTAGTTCACCATCTTCGTACAAAAAATGTGGAATTTTCCAAAGGAAGGCCGAAAGTTATGAGGCTCAAAGTGAACTCTTCGCAAAGATGTGTAGATCATGCAAAGAAGTGAAGAAAGGAAAATACTTTCGAAACAACTACTTTTATATGAACATTGTATTATACAAAAAAAACAGTTTCTTCTATTCAATTTGTTCTCTAAAATTCATTATGGAATTGAATCAGATATAATAATAATAATAATGAATGGGCTCTATTCATTGACATTTATTGTTTATAAAGAACAAGTAGATACAAAATCAATAAAAGGACGAAGTTCAGCCAAGGCTGTTTTATAACATAACCTAGGGGATGGCATGTATTATATAGAAATATAAAAATGATCACTTAGTATACATTGGTAAGTGAGTAGTTTATGAATCTTTGTGAAACTAAGAAAAAAAACAAAGGTTATAAATTTCAAATTAATTATTAAAAATCTATCAAGCTTAAATAAGGTAAAATATATAGCAAAACATACACAAAAGTGAGACAAAGGAAAAACCATATGAGCAACGCATAACCTGAATATATTATCTATCCAGAAGACTTTAGATATGATTTCAACTTTTTCTTCAAATTATATATGGAGTAGTGTTTAAATTCACTGGGCAGAGATTTATATTGTTTAATAAAGTTGTAAATAAAACTACGACAAAAGGAGGCTGTCGAGTGTTTTGGAATAATGAAAGTGTGGCGGTTTCGTGTCGTCGAATTATTCTGAGATTTGAAAGTTTTATATCTTTCATAAATATATAATTTGGCTTTTTGTAAATAAGGAATTTATATGTATTGACGAGTAGATAGAAATGCCAGGTTTTAGCAATCGGTAACCAACCTGACTTCTTGATCTTGGGGGATATATAGTCGAATTTTGTCACACGATAATAAAGACGAATGAAATTGTGTTGTATTTTTGGTAAGCGATTCACATCATTTTGTATCAAAGCAGGCCCGTAGATTATACCGCAATTTGCTAATCTAGACAATATGAAGGTTTCGCAAAGTTTCAACTGCAGTTTGGAAGTCATCAAATCTCTACTTTAATAAAGTTGACGTAAGATACTGTACGAGCTATGACAATGTGAATTTATATGTTTGTGGAATCTCAGATCAGCATCTAGCCACAAACACAAGTTCTTGTTTTCTGTAATTATATGTAGTAAGTCTTGTCCAAGTTTAATTTCAATATTCCTTCAATTTCCCACCTTTTGTGTTTCGGGCCAAAAAGTATCAGCTGAGATTTTTCAGAATTCAATTTCAGATTATGGGCTATAGATAGATCGCTGTTGATTTTTTTCATTGCCTCCTGCCAGTTACTTGGAGGAAATCGATGATATAACTGAGTGTCATCTGCATAATAATGAACTGTGCAATGATCAATTATTTTATGGAAGTCAGATATATAAAGAGAGAACAGAATGGAACCAAGGATAGAACCCTGAGGTACTCCATAGTCAGTAGGTAAAGCACTAGAACACTTTCCAACCAGACATACTGACTGAGTTCGATTTCTGAGGTAACTTTTCGAAAGATCTACAGTTCCTTCACTAAATCCAAGAAATGACATTTTCCAACACAGAATATTCTGGTGTAATGTATTGAATGTAGTGTATTGGATGAGTACCATGGCAATTACTTCATTAGTATCAATTGCTGTGGATAAATCTTGGTTAATGTTGACAAGAGCGGTAGTGTTGTAGAATGTGCGAAGTCCGGATAGAACATTTGTTATTATTGTATTATTATTGTATACAACTGAATCAATTTTATCTTTCAGAATCCACTCGAACACCTCAGATAGCATAGGCAGTTTGCTGATTAGCACCAAATGAGATAATTCAGTTGAATTTTCACATTTTGGCAAACGGAGTACAATTGCATGTTTCCATGCAGAAGGAAAATGATTTGTTTCTATAGAGGAATTGAATATGTGTGTTATGTGGTTGATAAGATAATTTTCAATATACTTCAACATAATAATAGAAATGCTGTCAGATCCAGCACAGTTACTTTTCATACCACTGATGTATTGTTGAGTCACTCTGCGAAAATTCAAAGTAGGTCCATTATAGGTCTGAGTATATATTTCAATGCGTGTTCCATGATGATCAGATTTTGCAGGATAAATAATCTTTGTGAAGTGAGAATTTATTTGATTCAGATCTGATAAATGCGTGGTGAGGTTAGGGCTGTGTTTATTTTCCAAAATTTCAAGTTTTCTCAAAGTACCCCAGATCAAACTGGAATTTCAGTTTTTCGAAACAAATTCTAAATAGGCTTTTCTTTCAGGTCGGATTACTCCGGTGGTATAATTACGGAGTTCTTTGTAGCTCGTCCAGTCTCTATGAGATTTGGTTACTTTGAGTTTTCCAAGAGCTTCATCTCTTAGTTTAATCAGTTTCTTGATGTTGAAGGTAAGCCATGGAGCGGGCGGTTTTGTTGTTCTTATAGACCTAACTGGGGCATGGGAATTGAAAACAGTTGATGTATTTGTGGTGAAAAACTCTTTCTATCCCAATTCTATCCCAATCAGAGAGGTGGAGATCATTGACAAAATCATCTTGGTTGAAAATTCAGTAATCTCGGTAGCAAACTGTTTTTCTATTTTGATGTTGTTTCCAGTGATATAATTTCACAAGTAACTGCAAGATAATCGGAGATACCAACTTCAACTGACTGCATATCATCCTTCTCTGATGTTACCAAGATATCAATAAGGGTATGAGTATCAACTGTTATTATTCTTGTTGGTATTTCTATCCGTTGAGACAGATTATAACTTTGAAGAAAGTTTAGAAAGAATTCAAAACGATTATTCATTGATAAGAGGTTAATATTCAGATATATCGCCAAGTTCAAGAAATCGCAGTTCATTGAAAAAATTGACACTATATCTTCGAGTACGGCGATAGAAAGTGATACATTAGCTTTCGGTGGTCGGTGTACAACTCCGAATATGTATTTTTTGCTGAATTTACTCACCGGTATCCAGATATGTTCAAAATATTGGTTAATCTCAGAAAAAAACACTCGAAATTGTATTGAATTTTTAATATAGACGCGCACTCCTCCTCTTCCGTCTCTGTCAGCTCTAGCAATAATATAATTGTCAATATTAACCACTTGTGAAGAAATATTAGGACTGAGCCAAGTTTCTGAGATACCAATAATATCCATANGACTGAGCCACGTTTCTGAGATACCAATAATATCTATACCATTGCTTGTAATGAAATCCTTTAATTCATCAAATCCAGTGAATAGAGATCTAACGTTGAGGTGACTAAATTTCAATCTACTGGACATGATTTAAACACGGTAGAGTAAAATAGATTTTTAAACAAAGAGGAAATTGAATTTATAAAGTTAAATGATTCAGTGCTGAGTTGAGCTTCACAGCTGGTTGGTTAGCTTTTTTTAAAGTTTTCTTGATTGTGCCAGTTGATTTATGTGTGGCTGGAATAGTAATAGTTTTTATCGGAGAAGGGGACCTGATAAGATCTTGAGTTGGAGTAGGTGGAACGTTGTTTGATTCAATTGGTTCTTTTGTTTGTTCATCCTCCAATTCCAAAGGAGTAGCAACAGAAAATTGGGAAATACCTATAACCAGCTTATTTCCTTTAATGTAACAGGGATATGAATTTCCCTTATTTATATGAAGATGTTTCCTTAAAATTTTCAAATCTTCTTGCTGATTTCGAGTGAGATCATGTGCTAGATTTATGGTAGATCCTCTCAAGTTTCTGACTTTCTGGAGAATTTTCTTCTTTATTGAATTGGAAGCGAATTCACTTTTGACAGGGGAGTTCTTCTCCTTTCGATGGCAGTAAAAGTTATTTATATGACTTCCACTGACAGTGACTTCAAACAGCCTGTTCAACTCACTTAAGTATTGAAGAGTTATTTGCCTTTTTTTGTTCAACAAAAGTAGTACTATATTGTTAGATTTATTATTTCTTTCAAGAATTTTCAACCTTACTTTAGAGTTCTTTGTTTTCCCTTTCAAGGAGTTCAAGTCTGTTTCGCAGATATTCGAATCTAGTTTCACTAGCTATAATGGGGTTTTTCAGTTCTTCCTTATTTTTATTCATTTCTTGTAAGGGGTTTAGTACGAAAGCGTTGAAGGGCCACACAAAAATATTTTTTTTGATTTGTATAATTCTGACTTTCATCTCAGAATTCTGACTTGTATCTCAGAATTCTGACTTGCAAGTCAGAATTCCGACTTGTATCTCAGAATTCTGACTTGTATCTCAGAATTCTGACTTGTATCTCAGAATTCTGACTTATAAGTCAGAATTCTGACTTGTATCTCAGAATTCTGACTTGTATCTCAGAATTCTGGCTTGCAAGTCAGAATTTCGACTTTCAACTCGGAATTTCATTAGTATGTTGTGTGTACTTATGTGAGGAGCATCATTAGAAATGGACACTGTCGAGGTGAGTATAGTTTTCTTTTATTACACTCAATTTAATATTTAAAGAGTACTACTTCATTCATCAAGAAAATATAGACACATTTACTGATTTTTTAAATATTTGTAGTCGACTAGCTTTATGCCTGTATCGTTGACCGAGGTGATCTGTTATTCAACAGATAAAACGTCCTACCATCGTGTTTATTGTAGTATTTTGAATCAGTATTTATTACAGTATGTTGTTCTGGGTAGGATGCCAATCATCACTCTCAAAAAAACATTTTGTTCTGTATTTGAGTTTGAAAGTAAAGGTATAAATTAATATTTTTCATTTATACTGTAAACCATTGAATATCTTATTAACAGATGTGCTTTTCGATTATTGATTTCTTAGTGATGCCGACCTAGAAAGCGATATTTTTTGAAAATGAACCAATAAAACTTCAATGGAAAATCCTCAAAACATTACGAGGGGGACATGCTGAATAGCCAGTTTAATTTTCATTTACAAGGTGATTAATGGAAAAGTTGACTGCATTCAATTTTTATCTAAGCTATCCCCTAATTTGAAAAAAATAATACAACGTTCTTTATGTTTCTCCAACACCTCAGTCAAATCTAAGTCATAATAGTCCTATTTATCGACTTTGTCGGACTGCCAGTAAATATCTTGTTACAGCAGATTTATTTTTTGACGCAATCTCGATATTCAAAAAGGATATAAATAATACTTTATACAGTGCGAGTCTCTAACATGGAACAAATTCACTAAATCAAAGGTGTTGTTTCTTTCGGAAATATGCTCGGACACGTCGATTAGTATTTTAAATGCCCTTATTTTAATGCAAAAAAAAAATATGCAGTGTGTCTCAAATATGGGATATAACGTCATCGATATTTTTTTTTAAATGACAGCCTTTTTTTAATGACTTCTATCAAAGGGTTTAACAAGTTGTACATGCTTGCCAAATTTCATTTTTTTACTCCTTGTCCTTTGAAAGATATTTAACAAACATTATCTAATTCAAAAAATGAATTCAAAATCAATAGTCTTTCGTTAACAAGTGTTCAAAATGTCCATTTACTAAATGATAATACACTAAACGTAACTGAAACTCGTTTTGAACATTTCTGATTACTTCGCCGGAAATTAGCCTACACTCCTGTCTTAGTCGTTCTTTTAAATCCTCAATAATTGCCGGTTTGGTTTTAAAATCTTTGCTTTTCAAGTAACCCCATAAGAAAAAGTCCAAAGGTGTTAAATACGGAGACCTAGGTGGCCATTCATAGGGTCCTCTTCTACCAATCCATCTGCCTCGATATACATCATTCAGGTACTCACGGACAGGTCTTGCAAAATGAGGAGGTGCGCCGTCCTGTTGAAACCAGATGTTTCTATTTGGGACATCAGCTTCTATAGGACAAGGTAACAAAATAGCCAAATTCGGAACAAGGTCCTCCTGCAAGAATTCTAAATATCTTGCTCTAGTAAGATTTTCTTGGAAGAAAATCGATCCTATAACTCGATCACCAACGATCCCTGCCCAAACATTGACTTTTTCTGGATGTTGAGTGTGGCCTTCGCTCATCCAGTGTGGGTTTCTGTCTGCCCAATAACGACAATTTTGACGATTTACCACAACATTCAACAAAAACGTTGATAGTCAGAAAATATAAGTTTTCTTTTTGTACAACATTCCTGTCTAGTAGACTCATCATTTTTTCGCAAAACTGAAGTCTTCTATCTGGATCATCTTCGGTAAGTTCCTGAAGGATTGTTATTTTATATGGATGACATTTTGCAGCTTCAAGAACTCTTGCCACTGAAGACTGGCTAATTTCGAGTTCCCGAGCTATCTGCCTAGTGGGGACATGGAGATTTTCTTCGACAGAAAGAAGAACATTTATTTTGATCTCTTCACTGAGCGCACTCCGACGATGATTATTTGTTTTTCTTAAGTGCCCATTTTCCCGGAATTGTTTTTCGTTCTTACTTACGGTACTTCGCGATATGGGTGGTAAATCAGGATACTTCTCTCTGAATAAATACACTCCTTACTTTTTTATAACTTTTTTATGACAATGTCACTGTCAGGTATCCCTGACATTCTAAGCATTTATTGAAGGAAGACTATTGAATTGAATTAATTTTTCGAATTAGATAATATTTGTTACATATCTTTTAAATGACAAGGAGTAAAAAATTGAAATTTGGCAGGAATGTGCAACTTGTTGAACCTTTCAATAAAAGTCATTAAAAAAAAGGGTTGTCATTTGAAAAAATTATCGATGACGTCATATCTCATATTTGAGACAAACTGTATCATTTTTTTTGCAATAAAATAAGGGCACTTTAAAATACTATTCGACGTGTCCGAGCATATTTCCGAAAGAAACAACACTTTTGATTTAGTGAATTTGTTCCATGTTAGAGACTCGCACTGTATATATAATCCAATTTTCTACATTGTAATCTCAAGAAAATAATGCTGGACTAATGAAGTTATATGTATCAATTCTTTGAGATTTTAAACTAGTTATGAATTTATGTATTGTGATCTGTAATTGGACATTGCCTATTGATTGTAAATAAAAAAAAATTATTTTACGAGAGAACTTTTTTATTTTCTGATTTGTAGATATATTTATACCGAAAAAACACGTTTTCAATTTTGAATTGTATTACCTACTTATATATTTGTGTATAAATATACACTGAGCACCATATGTAACGGATAAATTCATTTTCTATGTTATTAGACATTTTCAAGGAAAACCCTGAAACACGTCGAATTATGTATTCGAAAAGACACTCTGTGACATAGAAAAAATTCCCCCTCGTCACCCCCCTCAACGTGACAGCCACCCCTCCAAATTTTTTTAAATGCAAAAGTGGGTCAAGTGATACCTCATTTTGAAGGGTATTCAATTTTCTGTACAGCCATATATTTATTTTTTAATTTCGTGCATGCGTCACAAAAAAACAATTGGATAAATTTTGTTATGTAAATCATTTATTAAAGCGGTAGCAATCAATTTTTTACTCAACTGTCACGGCTGACAAACAACGGTTGAAAAACCAACAGAAAATTGAAGGTGCATAGCATATTGTACATTGTACATATTGTACACTTTGAATTTTTTGTTCAATCATGACGCATGCACGAAATTGAAAAATAAAGATATGGCTGTACGGAAAATTGAATACCCTTCAAAATGAGGTATCACTTGACCCCCTTTGGGGGGGGTGGCTGTCACGTTGAGGGGGGTGACGGAGGGGGGATTTTTTATGTCACAGAGTCTCATTTCGAATACATAATTCGACATGTTTCAGGCTTTTTCTTGAAAATGGGTAATAACATAGAAAATGAATTTATCCGTTACATATGGTGCTCACTATATACATAAATGAATTTAATATTCTGACAAATCATTGAGGTGTGTCTCTGTCACCCCCATCAACAACCTCTTGGATCTTGGAATGACTCACTCACCTTGTGATAAGTCATTTGATTATAGAAATCGCACTGCAATAGCTTGATTGATTCACAAACTACAATCTGTTAAAAAATCTCTAAATGGAGTAGCTACTCTGTGATTCTTGTGATAGGTATATACCTATTACTATATTTTTATATTTTTCACACTGTGTCTATATTATGTAAAGAGGAGTTCGCCCATTTATAAATAAATAAAAATAAATATTCGAAATTTCACATGTTTACGATTTACTTTCACGATACAGTTGCAGAACAATGTAGGTAATTTGAGACGCCAATTTCTACAATTTATTATCCCATGAATTAAAAAACCAATCAAACCTGTTCAGATTCAAGTCTAAACTGAAATATTTTCCACTCTCGAATCCATTTTATGAGGAATTAACGATGTGTTGTCAGAGTCCTATTGACTATTTTAATTCTATTGAATAGTTTTATATAAGTATTTTCATATTTCACGGACATTGATAATTTATATATTTTATTTTATTTTAGCAATAATTTTGACTTGTCAATCCAATGTTAATTGGTGTCCGATCAATAAACTTCTATCTATCTATCTATTTTGATTATCTTTTGAGGTTATGAATTTCTGTCAGTAGCTCGTGGAACCAATAAAGATCATGTTATCTTTCAAATGAGATGTCACATTCCATTCAAGATTACCAAGGGGTTGTTAATATAGGTGATGAGGTGAGTGATACTCATCTCAATGAAAGGTCAAAAGATGTCCCCTTGTTATAAAAATTGACAAACGATTTTTCATTGCAGCTTAAATTTCTGAGATATTCGTGTGGGTCCTTTTCAAATAAAAAACAAATAAAATCCTAAATTTCATTGCATCTTTGTTGAAGGAAATAGATATGCATGGTATTATTTACAGCCATAACTCAAGCCATTCGTAAGATGGGAGATTATTTTCTTCATTTTCAGGTTGATGATACAGAACATCTAGTGAATAAATATTTCGCATATGGTTTTTCACAAAAAGACATTCTAGCTTATCTCAAGTTTCTCCATAATAAATGTATATCTGCAAGAACTCTCAAACGGATTCTGAGCAGATTAAAATTATACAGAAGAAAGAATTATTCAAGAATTGAAAATGTGGTGAACTTTCTTCGACAAGAAATTACGAAATCTGGCCAGCTGCAAGGATACAGATGGATGCATCTAAGATGCATTCAAAATAATTTAGTGGTTACACAAGATATCGTGAGAGAACTACTTTGGCTACTAGACCCTGAAGGAGTTGAAACTCGCAAGCGGAAGAGGTTGAGGCGTCGGCAGTACTTCAACAAGGGGCCAAACTATCTATGGCACGTGGACTCTTATGATAAATTGAAGCCGTTTGGCATCTGCATAAATGGTTGCATAGATGGATTTTCAAGACACATTATTTGGCTTCGAGCTGGTATAACGTCGAGTGATCCAAAGGTAAAAATAAGAATTATTTGTTTACATGTGTAATGTAATGGAAAAATTTCCATCTAGAAGTGACTGATTTTTTTGTGCATTTTCATTGGGAAAAGCTGATTTTTTGTTACAGTTTTTTTCAATAAAGTTGCATTGTATTGCACTTTGTGTGATTTAATGTTCAACTCAATTCCACAGGTTATTGGTGGCTACTTTTTAGACGGAATTAAAATGATTGGCGGATGCCCTGAAACCTTGAGGTGTGATATGGGGACGGAGAACACATGTATTGAAAAAATACAGAAATCATTACATGAATTGTTTGGCACAAGATCTTCAAAGCCGTGTTTCATTTATGGCAAGAGCGTACATAATCAACGAATCGAGGCATGGTGGTCCATTCTACGGAAACATAATGCGCAATTCTGGATGAATTTATTTCATCAGTTGAAAGATGACGGACATTTTTGTGGGACATATCTAGACAAATGTCTCATCCAGTTTTGTTTCATGGAACTCATTCAGGTGCGTATATAATGATCGTATCCATATGTTATAGTTATCATACTTATTGATAATGATTTTAATTATTTATGGTGACAATCAATAGTTTGAGGATTCCGAAGAGAACTCGCACTAATAGATGGGGGAGGGGGAAATAAAATGACTGACTAATCTACGCCAGTTTGTCGCATCGAATTTCACACAAAATAATCCGTTTATACATTGCATGGAATCAGATGCGTTCATATTATTATATTCGAAATTTGGCTAACAATCAGCAAATGTTTTCCTTTCCCTTTCCTCGCAAACTTGCGTAGTTGATATGTTGATATATTGTTGATATATGTTGTATTCAATGTTTCAGGACGAGATGGATCAAATTGCCCAGGAATGGAATGTTCATAAAATACAGAAATCGAGGAACTCAAATATGCCTATTGGAAGACCTTCAATAATGTTCGATATGCCGTCATTATATAAAGCGAGAAGTTACCTTATCCATATTCCAAATTTTGCCTCAGATGCTCTAACAGATCACTGCGTATCCAGCAAAAATACATGCGATGATGACATCTATGGTTTGTGCAGGATATTAATAGCAGAAAATCGATATTCTCTACCAAGAAATCCCAATGCAGCTGTTCAATTATATAAAAGTTTGAGAGATGAAATATTTACATTATTGGGCTAATTAAAGTGATGAAATTCATTAATTCATGATTTAAATCATTTCAGAAAGAAGTTGTGCAGGATATAGTATTGGCCAAGCTGTAGATAAAAGTGAGAGGCTCTTTTCACACAAAATAAAAGACGCAAATGGCCTATACTACTTTTCATAAGATAGTTCGTAAATGAAAACCCCGGTTTTCTTCCCAGAAAAATTGCTTTGTGGGTTTTTTTAAACAAGAAATATTTTTTTTGCAAATATCCCCAAAAGTATCGAAGAAACAGGTTTAGAATCAATAGATCTTTCGTATAGAATTATAAAACCTTCAAAATATTTTTTTAAGCTGCCGGATCGGTGCATTTTCCACTGACAAAATCGGGGAAATCCTCGAAAAAGAGACTATTTTTCAAAAATCATCATTTTTACAAATCTGAAGCTGGAAAAACAATATTGCGAAAAGTTATAGATAATGAAAAGTAGTTCAACTGTGCTCAGGATGGTTTCTATTCGATGTGTAGTTTGAATTTGATTTGAATAATATTTTCAACTATGTGCCCCTTAACCCCCCATACTAGCGCGATCTGTCGAGTAATTGCATTGAAGATACTTTGTACCACCGGTTTCTTGTTGGATAACTGCTTCTACAGTATAGATGAATTTCTTGCTTTCAATGCTTAGATAAATGACATAGTTTCTTTTATACATGTAGTCTTTTTTAAATTTGTTCAAGATCAAACATTTGTGTTTAGCTTTTAGCATTTTCCTTTTTTGGCTAGTCTAATAAATTTTCTCATTTATTTGATCTTGCAATTGTGTATGTTTGAAAATTTTAGTGATGAATAACTCAAAAAGTATTATCGGTAATCTCATTCGAAATAATTTTTGCCCTATTGTTTTACATCAAACCGTTCAAATCAAACGATTCAGATCCGTACTTACACTTGACATTTCAAATGTACGTCATGAAAAAAGGTATGACAAAATTAAAAAACATTCTGATAGTTGGAAAGAGAATTAAATTACCTTTTTAACGAGGTGTCACTTGACCCCCTATGTCATTTGAATTTAGAAGTTGATATGCCTCCGCACGCCACCTATTGAGCAATCACAATGTCTATAATTTCAAAAAGTAGAATCAGTGATATCATTCAAAAAAGTTAAAAAGCCGCTCTGTATATATATTCCATTTCGTTTGGATGAGTTAACTCTCCTGCTCTGTGTCACAACCACAGTTTTTTATTTAATAAATACAGACGTGCACAAAAGTCCGGAATAAAATTAATATCTTTGTAACCAGTATTTCAGGAAAAAAACGCTGAAACACGTCAATTGATTTCAAATTGTACGCATTTTTTGGCAATAAAATGATTTTTTTTTTCAACTCCTTAGCTGCAACCCTCCCCAACATTTTTTTATCAAATACAAACCTATGTCGTGTATGGGCTCATTGAAAAGCTCATAAAAAATGGAATCTGACCATACCCTTTCTTTTTTTTACTCATGTGGTTACCAAGAAAGGAGGAAAAACTCTTTTAAAAACAAAAAAGTTAGAAATACCTACTTAGTGCTATCTACGGGTGAATTAACGTTGCAAAAAACAAATAAAGTGGCATTCAGCATATGATGATGTACACTGCTCAACAATTGCTAAGGACCACCAGTACCTAGTTCCTAAAAGTTTACAAATTTCAAGAACAGACCGACCTGGGCAGGCACCACAACAAATTTTATTGATTTATGTGTAAAACTGATAACGTAATCTTGCATCAACATTCTTTGGAATTTATTTTTTCACAAAAAACTTACACAGAAAATTAGTTCCATCCCAAGCAATTGTTGACCAGTATACTTCGAAAAGAGAAAAAGGTTGTTACATTTTTTGTACCAAATTTAGTGCCCTGATGAGAATTTTTTTTTGACTCAGTTTAAAAATTGTGGCATTTCTAAAATTGAAATATGTTTAATTTATTAATTGTGTACCTTCAAAGTGTACTTTTTTAATTTGCTAAACAAAAATGGTATTGTCAGTGAGGCAGCGTATCGAAGTCTTGATATTGTTGGGATGTGGGGATAGAATGCGGAGTCAAAGCGAAGTGTGTACTTCATTTAATGTAAAATATCCGGAAAATCACATTTTCCAGGATACTGTGAGTGAGATATTATACAAATTTGAAGAACATGGTACAGTGAAGCACTTGCCCAGAAGTGGCTGGCCACATGTTTTAGAAGAAGATCAAAAATTAGACATTGCCGTATCTCTGCAGGAAGATCCACATTTGTCAACGGTTTCATTAACCCAAGTGACATCTTGTTTTATGGAGGGTATCATGGATTTTATTTATTTTCAAACACAATTTCCAAATTATGGAAAAATATAAAGTTGGGAAAAATTACGAAACTAACTCACCATCTAAAGGGGCAAGTTAAATGAAAGCTAAAATAGCTATAATTGTTGATTACCAGTTATTAAAAAAATGTTCATTCATAAAAAAACTTTTATGACATTGATATTTCTCTTATATTCAATACAGTATCATAGTTTTAGTTTCATTTAGGAAGAAATTAATAAAAAATAAAATAAATTCTGGTTACTGATTATGTTTTATGTAGGTACTGGTTATTACAATACAAATAAACACTTATATCATGATAATAATTTCAAAAACAAATCAGTGCGAAGAGTCAAGAATATTAGTCAATGAAAAACAAAAATGAACAAAACTTAAAGATATCTCGTAAACTGTGAGAGAGAGAATCGGCTTAATGTGGGGAAAGAGTTACGTGTTTCAAAGACCAATTGAACGGTATGATCAGAAATATGCCATTATTTCCTAGGGATATTTGAAAAAAACCTTTTTTCTTTTTATTTTTACTCCAGGGACCACACTTTTGGAAATAGAAGAAAACTGAGTTCTCGTATATCATGAATTTCAATTTGCGTTGGATTTTGAATATGACCTTTCGTTCGATCGTCATTTCCTTTTTTTTCTGAATACGATGGTGCATTTCATCTATTTTAGGCCCTACCTATTTCGAAGTTATTCGGAGTGCGGCCCTGTTATTTTGAGTTATAATGTTGATGCCATTTCTTTTTATGTTCCACAGTTTCAGATGCTCACCATTGGGATCTCGAAAACTGTGACAAAACATTTTCGAAAATGATAAAAACTCTCTAGGTCCAAATTTGAAAAAAATGCGTTGAGGGGACCCTGAATACATGGAACGTCATATTGAAAATGAAGGGGTTCTGTATCACATGAAATTCAACAAAATACCTTCATTCAGTTTTCTGCTATTTTCAAAGATGAGGTCTTTGATGCATATCTCGAAAACCCAGTGAAATATATCTAATGTCATCATACCTTTCAACTAGTCTTCTCGAAACAGGAAACTTCTTTCCCATTTGGAAAAGTATCCACCCTGTACACAGAGTGGGTTATTGGGGTTATATGTACCTGAATAACTCAAAAATATAAGAAAACCCTGAAACATATAACTTTGAAATATTATAATTCTCAATGTACATATATTGCACAACATAAAAACATAAAAAACATAAAAAAATTCGAAAAACTTCGAAATATTAAATGAACCAAATAATACATCGGAAATAAAATAAATAAAAAAAACGATTAACAAACATTCAAACATAGTGAATAATCCAACTTGAAACTTTGGTGTTATAGATGATAAAGAAATTGTCGGTTGATGACAAATAATAAACTTCCTACTTATCGGCCAACGTTTCGTTTATGTTTCATCAGGGCCTCCAAGGGCGAAATATGTATAAAAAATATAGTGAAATACATTTTGTACTGTGTTTTTTATACATATTGCGCTCTTGTAGGCACTGTCCTCATAATTGAACGAAATGTTGGCCGATAAGTAGGAAGTTCATTATTTGTCCTCTACCGATAATTTCTTTATCTCTTCATTATTAATTGTGAATAATTATGTGAACGCCTGTTGATATATAACAAAGAAATAATTTTATTCGAAACATAGACCTAGACGATGTCCATGATCCAAATATCTGAACTGAATGGGTTATTCAACTCTGACCGAAATATCATAAAATTCTCGTAGGAAGTCAGGATTTGAAGGAGTTCAATGCACGTATGTGCTATGGGTATTCTCCCAAATCTCTCTGAAACAGTGAATTCTATTTTAATTCTTTGAAACAGCAAATCTGAACTGGTACAAAATCGTAAAAATGCTGATTTGATTTTTTGATCCGATTCTTGATATACCTTTTTAAATAACTGAATATTTGTTTCAGTTCAATTGTTATTTTTTCGTCAATATCGAGGAGTGCTATAATATTTTTGTCAGTTGTCTCATATTTTAAGTATATTACTTCTAATTGGAGCTGATCTTTCAATGCTACCAAATGTGGACTAATGCATTCTTTCACAAATGCTGGCTTCTGGATTAATTCTTCTCTAGCTATTTGGATTATCAATTTTCCAAAGTTATTTCTGGAAGGAATCCATTTTGCTTCATAATTACAACAAAACTCCTTGATTTCTTCCGCATCTACCTTTTCAAAATCATCCAGAGCATTTTTCAATAAGGTAGCGTCTGATGCGGACACATATTTCATAAAGTTCTGTAAGATCTCAGAGTCTTCCACCTCTTGACCCATACAATTTTTCACAAAAGCTGGCGCTAATTTGATTGGGAAATATTTTTCGGATAAAAAACTCTCTCTGATTATCTTTCCTATTGCACTCCATTCTCCACTTTGAAAATCATGTCGCAGAGCGGGTACTTTGTAGTCTGCACCCATGGTGCAGGTTTCGTAGAAATCTCGAAAGAATTCTGAAATACAATCACGTAGCACTCCTCCAATGTCTTCGGCCTGTTCAGGCTTACCATTCGGAAGAATCATTTCTATCTGAACTGATCGAAAATAGATTTCCCTCTGTTGAACAGCCTCTATCAACTCTGAATATATTTCCTCTGTGTAAAATATGTTTTTCAAAAATTGATTTCCGATGATCAACTTCCTCAGTTGGATCTTTTGGTGGACTGTAAATGACATTTACTACAGGTAATTTAACACCTTCAATCACCTCCAGATCCTAAAAAAATAAACTGATTTGGAGTACATAGATAGATTTAAGGACACAAATGGGAAAAAGTTCATTTGTAATTTATCAGAAAATTTTATTCTTTATGAATTCTCTTTAAAAAACACACTATTCAATCTTCAGTTTTCTTTTTTTGTAAACGAGGGAAATGAAAAACTTGAAGAATAGCTCAAGAGTAAGTACGTTATTCAAAGAACTGATCTATAATTGAAATATGAAATTGTTTATTTTGAGGAAGTATTATGTAAAACTTTAAGTCACTTCTATCGATAACTTGTTTATTTCGAAAAATAAAGGTACTTTACTCTCTTCCTTTTTTGTCACTTCCCTCGTATATAGAAGAAGATAATTGAACTTTGAATTATGAATTTTTTGCCAATAAAGGAAAAAAGTTCTGAGAAATTACACATAATATTTTTCTCAGTTGTGTCAAAAAATCCGCCGTTCTCTTTATAAGGTTGCAACGGAAAAATGGTACTCAAAATGTATCTTCACCAATAAATGCTGTTTTGGGCTAACTCATTGCCTCCAACAATGGAAAAGAAAAACATTTTGAATAGAGTTATAAATTAGCCTAAAATAATGGCCAGAAAGAATTTCAAAGTGGTTCTGCTATCTCTACAGGTGATGTAATGAAATGAGAAATTAAATGAGCATAACCTGGAAGCCATACATACATACATTGAGTACGTGTGTTCTTTACTGAATGCGGAAACTATACAGAATTAAGATATTTTAATAAAAACAAATAAATCTTCAGGATAAACGAATAGAAAGAATTTCGAAAATATTTTGGAGGAATGATGATTTATTTCAATACCTTCTCTAGTCTAACCAAAATGACAAATAAAAAAAATTAACTTACAAAAAATTTGTCTTCAGAAGAATTTTCGAAGTAGTTTGTAATTTCTCGAGGTGGGTGCAATCGCTCCGAACGCCTCAGTGCAGGAGGTGAATATATATTGATTGGCTGTAATAGAAAATCGTTGTTTGATTTATCATCATCATGTCTGTAACATAATATTTCAACATTTTTGGAATCTTATCCGCCATGTTGAATCCGTCATTCTATTTTTTCCTCATCAAAATATTACAATGCATTGTCAGTCGAATGATAAACACTGGCCAGATTTCAATTAGGTATACGAAAGCGTAGAAGGGTCACAACAATTTCATTTTTATTGCAAAAAAAAATCCGACTTGCAAGTCGGAATTCTGATTTGTAGCCCTTCTGCGCTACCGTTGAATTGAAATCTGGCCGGTGTTCATCATTCAGGTACAGGTTTTTGTGATTTTATAGTGAAAATTCAATATGGTGGACGAATTTATGATTCATCATCAGGTTTCAAAGAAAATTGGTATGAGAAGATTTCAAAAATGTTGAAATATATAGAGTGTATTCCATTCAAACATCGAAATGCAATTCTATTTCCGTCAAAACCGAAACTCGTTCAGTTTATTTCAGTTAATTGAAAAACATTGTATGTATGTTCCCGATTCGAGAAACAGTCGATTGATATACTTGGGACTTATTAGCTTGATGTTTCACAAAAGTACGGGACCTATGAATACCGTAGCAAAACACTATTTTGAACTGAAGATGTAGATTTTCGTGGGGCTGCACCGATGGTCATCTTAAATTTCTTGTATTTTCAACTTAAGATAAAAATGTGACACTTCCACGCCTTTGAATGTAGAGACATGAAATCCCATATTTTGGCTAATTTTCGAAGATAATTTGTATTATTGTTTTTTCATAATAGCATTTATCTCAAATTTTAATATTTTCAGAAATATTTCATCATGAGTGCAACTGATTGATTTTTTTAATATGAATGAGGTCAGAAGTATTGAAAGCAATGGATGATGAGGTGTCTTACTGTCCCGAACAAAGTCGGTCGGGTTCGACGGGGGCGTGTTTCGGCACATCACACCCGTCTTCACCACACCGAGTTCATCGCAACGGCCTCCCCGACCTGAACCTCAGGGATTTCGAGGTCTAGCTCCTGTCGAGGTGCGGCGTCGGGGTTCTCGTTGACTAGCTCGTTGTATTCGTGGATTTGTTTTAGCCTTCGGGATCCTCCCCTGGCATTCCACTTTCCCCTAGCTCATCCGCTAGGGCCTCAGTTGCTCCTTTATGAGAGATGCAAGGCGCTCCTGTGCGCCGAGCATCTCCCGCCCAGGCACCTCTAAGGGTTTCGACCTGGGGGCGTCGCGGCGCCTGGCGCTGGATGTCCTGTCCTGCCTTTTCGCGTTTTACGCCCGCCGGCGACCCATCGATGTAGCATCTCACGTTGGAATACCCGTCCTCGAAGTATTCGTCTTCGCTTCCAAAACACCCTGTGTTTCGGACATCCTCGTTTCTGCGTTTAACGCCCGCCGGCGAATCATCTCTGAAGAGTCCATCGATGCATTCGAAACTCCCGTTTCGAATGTCCTCTCGGCTCCTGCACGAACTCTTATTCGTCGTCGAAAATGGCCTTGTAGTTTCTAAATTTGTCAATGGCACAGGATGACTGTACACCCTGTACATATCCACTCTCGGTGTTTCCACATAAGTGGCCACCATTTCTCTTTGTCTGAAAACATTATTATTTTCAGACAAAATAATTGTCCTTTCTGGAGGGAATCGACCCGCCGGTTCTGTCCGCCGGTTAAATTCGTCGATTTAGGCCTTTGCATTTCGGCCGCTATCTTGTCTGGCGGCCAATCTCAGCATAGTAGATTTCTTTGATGCATTTAACATCGCGCGGAGCCCTAATGGGGGCGCGCTCTGAGTTCCTATATTTGCTCCCTTATTGGTAAACTTCTCTAGTAACATCTCCTGATGTTCTCTGGCGAAAGTTTCGTCGTCCATCCTCATGGTGTTGGGAGTATTTAATGCCCTGAATCGGTTTAAAACAAGCTGTCTACGCAAAAGTTTTTCACGATTTGAGGGTGAGGGAAGTCCTTTGAGACAGTTCGTTTTCACTAGCTACTCGACTTACAGTTGAGCCGAAAGTGCCACGGTTTTGTCGCTCTGCGACCAGGGAAGAGGTACTAGTGTCCTCGTCGTTGAAAAGATTTCGATTAGCATTAGACATCCTCAGACAAGATGTCTCGGCTGGAGTTCTCGGAATACTGTGTCCAGCGAACACAGATTCCACTGGGATTCCTTGTCTTTCTGTAGAAGTCGCACAAGGGCGACTAAAACTGTCTGAATTTGGATTGAGTTGGTCGAAACGTTTGACCA
>WOGO01002541.1:0-15652 GCA_015342085.1 Leptinotarsa defecta | reverse complement strand
GTTCGCTCATGTTCGCTCGTGTTTGCTCGACATATTGATGTCTCGTCCACACCAGAGCGAATATCTTCAAGTTCGTAGTCGTAATTTATTCATCTATTTTGTGCGAGCACCTTTTGATGTGCCGCCTTTTTCTCGATCTTTTCTGAACGCGAACAAGCATATGTTCGCTCGCTCGCTAGCCCGTACTCACCAGACTCTTGTTTGCTCGTGCTCGCTTTTTTGGTGAATACGCACCTTTATGTTGACCAGTGCCAGCCGCTGCTGATGCAATTTTTGGTACATTTCGTCGATTTTCACACAACAGGACTCTGCTCGGTTGATGAATGTTACAGTTGATCACACCAGCCCCCGACCACCATACAGTAATTATAGTTTCTTTTTTGGTTATCGTTTTCGTTAAGTGCCTTGGTGTCCAACCACTGTCTTGAACGTCTGCTGTTATCGTAGAATATACACTTTTCGTCACACATGACGATCCGATCCAAAAAGGATCGTTTTGGTGGCGCAAAGAATAACAAACTTCGAAATGTGACAATTTCTGCTGAGCGTGGGGCACCCACTTTTCGAGCTTGTGGACCTCTCCAATACATTTCAAATCATCAGAAAACGCATCCTGGATTATTATAGGTCAACCACTTCGAGGCTCATCTTCGAAGCTAAAGTCTCCGAAACGAAATTTCGCAAACCAACGTTAAACAGTGAGTTCATCAACACTATTATTGCAAAATGCATTGTTGATTTTTCGGGCTGTTTCGGCAGCGCTTTGGTTCAATTTGAATTCGAAAATCGCAAAAAAACATCATATAATAATTAAAAAAATTGGCAAAACATTATAATTAGATAAAAAAAGTAATAGCATCAAAGTATAGCACGACACAGTTGAAAAAAATATTCATTGAGTTATGGAACTACAAAAACAGATGACATTGTAATGGACAAAACTTTGGAAACAACCTAATAGAAAAAAGTCCGAGTTTATTTGAATCATAAATTCCTCTATTACTAGAAATTGGAAATCAAGAAATGAAAAAAATACTCCAATACCAAGAAAGAGGCGAGAATAAGAAACAAAAAAACGGCAACAGAGTAGAACACAATTCGATAGGACATTTGATAAAAAAAGAACTCAATCCAACTTCATTGGTTCTATTTCTCTCCAATATCAACATTTCATAAAAATCAGTATTACTTTCAATGCTTTCTAAAATCGTGTTTTTTGCAACTTTTACTGACAATTCTGTTTTCCTATTTCTTTGAGAATAATCAGATAGATAGACAGATGAAATGTTGGTGTTTTATACATTCATCAGTATTTACACAAGTCAATACATACGTACTTTTTGGAAAAGAAAGTTTTTGACTTTCTACTACTCCATCTTGATACAAAAAAAGGATGAGGATCAAGATGGAGTAGTGGAAAGCCAAAAACTTTCTTTCCCAAAAATTAATCACTATTAAAAATATAACC
This sequence comes from Leptinotarsa defecta, assembly GCA_015342085.1. Classification (NCBI taxonomy): domain Eukaryota; kingdom Metazoa; phylum Arthropoda; class Insecta; order Coleoptera; family Chrysomelidae; genus Leptinotarsa; species Leptinotarsa defecta. The sequence goes on along the minus strand of WOGO01002541.1, from coordinate 14,184 downwards.
CCTTCAATTCAATACATACATATTAACAAAATTAGCCTATGTCAGGCATCCATTAATATTTACATAAACAATAGATGCTTACATTTCAAAGAAAAAGGTTTCTTTATAAAACACATTTATATCTTATAAGTTGACGAGTTTTGTTGACGAGCACATTTAAAAACAAAGTAGTAAAATTTAAAATTGAGTATTATAAAACAACAACAAATGTCAGTTCCGTTTCTGAGATGGTGGTAGGCGGACGTGCCGATAGCGACCGTCCACAAAGAAGGTACGCGGACGCCATTGTTGGAGATGGAACTCAGTTCATGTTGTGGATGTCCGCCGTTTTATGACGTGCAACCATGAACTAAGAAGTGTTAATTAACAATGTTTAAGTGCTTCTAAATAAAAAGTGCTCCCATTCACGCCGGTTGGAGGCCGGGTGTACCGGATGTCCACGTGGGAGTCGGATCACATATCTTTATGAAGAAGATGTTAATTTGATATAGATGTATTTGTTCGCCGCAGAGTGAAAATCAATAAGAGGAATTGAAAAGGAGTGCAGTATTGCGTGAAGCAAGACTTTTGCAGCCCCAGGACAAAGTTTTTATCATAATTTTTACTATAATAAAAATAGTTATAATAGCGGCATCTGGAAGCTGGGACCATAATTAAGCAGAAGAAGAAGTAGAACGATAACTGTCTATATGGTTCAAGAACTTATATCACAGTACAGGAATTCTTCTATGCTGAAGAAGGCGTTTTTTATCAAAAAATATGTTATCCTTATTTTGGATATGTTAGGTGGAAATAGCATTTTTTGTAGTAATTAATTGTAAAGCTTCACAGACCAAAAATTTGGTCCATTTTGACATATTTTTAAGTGACACTAGTTTGTAACTGAATCATTTTTATATGCATAGTGTTGTGGTCGTGCACATTTCCAAAACGTTCATATTGGGATAGATTATTTTTCAAGTATATTAAGTTTTCCATGGTATAGAGGGAAGGAAAGGTTAGTTTTTTCAATGTAATGAATGAATTTCGACATTCATCTCTGTAGCTGATATTGTCTAATATTCTAATTGGGCTGGATGGATTCTAATTAGGTATGGAGATTAAATTCTCCAAACTTCAATTCAGGCCAGAAAAAGTTGGTGATCATCGACCTATAGTGCTCGCCTTTGACACTGATGGCCTGGCCAACATCGTTATCAAAGAAATATGGAACGATGATGTCGCCAGATAAAAAACCCACACAAAACATTGATTATTTTCCGATGGAAATCAGGCCAACTGCTTCAGAACTCATTCAGCAAACACACATCTAACACAAGCCCCTTGTCTTTCATCATATTTTTTTTCAACCTAAGATTGCGCTTGTCAGGTCTTATTCCCCGGAGCTCCGACACTTTCAGGAGGACATGCCCGCGTTATCAACCAACGACCATACCGTGGTCCAATAATCAGAACAACCATTTCGACAAAGTGATCTGGATAGACATTTCTACCGAAGTTTGAGCTGATCAGGCTCTATACCCCGAAGCCCCGATATATTCAGAAAGGCGCGCCAGCATTATCAACCAATGACTAATCTCCACACCGCGGGGTAAGTGAGTATTGGGTCCGAGAATCATGTGCTTTGAGTAAGCGCAGTCGAGAATGGCAGCCTTCTGCATCTGTCTGGCTGAGATTCCTGCCTCAGTGCGACAAGCCGGTATGATTTAAGGATTCGAGAGTTGAGAGGGTATCATTCCACCAAAGACTCCAATAATCGGAACAACCATCTTGACTGGTCTGGAGTGGTTTGGTTAGAGTCTGCGGAGTTCGAAGCGAAAATTTCGATATTTTATGCGTTTTTCCTCCTCTTTTCGGACGATATTCGTCCCGCCAGGAGCTGAAAACTTTACGAAAAATATCGTATTGCTCTGGTGGTCGAGAAGGACTTCATCAGGCTTATTAGCTTGTATGAACCCGAGGGTGGGAAACGAATAGCTCCAATAGATTCGGCACTTCTCGTTTCCCCATTCAATATCCCCCGGTGTCTCTCAGGGCCGCATTATATCGAGGGATATAGGCTGAGGCCGCGTATGCCGGACATGTTAACAGCAAGTGCATTAGGTCTCGGACGCCTCGAGGCTGGTCCTGCACTTTGTGTCAGAAATTTCTATACCCATCACGCGACTGCAGTAGACTAAGATGTTGAAGACACCATCCTTGTTGGCAATGATGAACCCCTAAGTTTCCGACTTCAGCCCACTTGACCTGAAGAAAGCGAAAGTCAGGCACGAAGATCTTCAATGTTATTGAAGAAGACTTCATGTATTGGCTTATCCTTGTGTTACCGCAGAAGTGAGGTGATCTCTGCGGCTTTTATATGAGACTTTTGCTGAACGGGTTCCAACTCGGTGACAGAGTTGTGATCACCTCGTTGCATCCAGTACCATTCTGTCATTTTTATTGTTACCGTTATTATTACTACTCTCATTATAATAATGTTCATATTTGAAAGAGTTTCTGTATCAATGTAATATTCATCAACCGAACGCGCAAACATTGAAGCATAACAATGATTTCAATTTGAAGAACAGTACACCGAAATAACGATCCTGAAAAGTCCTTTGAATTATTCCCATCTAATCATAAATCACAGCAGAGAACCACAACAAACACAAAAAACTAACCCGCAGATAATCATTTGATTTACAAAAAAATCTCGCTCGGTCGCATTCAGTCTAATTTTAAATTCATTGCGAAATTTGTGAAAGTTTGTAGACCTGCGCAACGTTTGCGAAATGTACATAAAGGCCCTATTGGACTTTTAGTTGCAACGCGACGTCTCATCCGACCAGTAGTTTACCGGCGTCGTTTCCAAAGCTTCGAGCGTAAATAACACTCTGCTATTTTTGAAATAAAGTCGTTGGTTTTGCTATCCCAAAATGAAAGGAATGAACTACTGAAAAACCCTGATGATTTATTATAGAAAAAAATTCTGAATTATTATGTGAAGTGTGTTATTCAAATCACAAACGACCAAGGTGTTAGGATGACAGGCCAAAATAAAAGTGAAATGTGTAGTTTATTACTCAGAATTTTCTGTGTTATTGGTAAGGGAACTTCTGTGGCTTTTTTTGGTACTCTATTCACAAAACCAGTAATTCTTGTAGTTAGAAAGTGCTTTGAGAGACTTATAAATGAGTTATATAAGCCCCTATTTGATTTTCAGTGTCATGAAAAGTAGCCGTTGAAGGTTTTTTTTGAAAACGGTATGAAAAACATAGTTATATTTCATTTGAGAATTCCACACCATTCAATCTAATTCAAACTAGATATTATTAAAAAGGTTACGACCATAAGTACTACTTTTTCCTAAACAAACATACCAACTTCTCATATTTCTTAAAATATGCTCTGCGTAATCACAATAGAGTGTGATAAGTGAAGTCCAGATTCCATGAGATTTTTTAGTAATTACGTGATTCATACAATTTAAACAATTTTATTGTTTTTTTCACAAATATTATTCGAATGATTATTATTTGAAATATCAAAAAATATTTTAACAAGAAGTTTATGTAAATTCAATTTTAGGCCATATGAAAAATGGTGCTGAATAGGACAATTTCTATTTTTTGCTCTATCTAAATAGAGCTACTGAAACTTGCTCACATGTAATGCAAAATCCAATTGTTATCAACCTTTTATAAAGGGACTTGTTGAAATATGATTTTTCGAAGAATTGTTCCCCGTCTAAACGTGTAACATTATAACCAACAAGTAGGTACACATAAGTGGAGTTTGCATAAATTTACCTACCTTTGTTTTCATACAAAGTTCATCCACTCATCCAGTGATTCAATTCAAAACTTAAACCAGAGTTAAAAAGGCATTCATTACTCATTCACTTAAGTTGGCCGTAAAACAATTGTTGTAGTTTTAATGACAGTCAAATCAGTTCCTGAATGTCATAGTGACTTCTCATTACTCGTACCTACGTATTGAAGTAAAAGTTTCAACTTCACAGGAAAGAAACTATTTCTCATAATATGTGATGAAAATGTAAGTCACCGTTAAGCCAAAATATGCAATAATCTACTGTGAATAGAATTATAATGAAATTCAAACCTACTGAACCGATGGAAAAACAAAAAGTGGGCGAAAAACTGTACTCAGACAAACTTTTTTCAATGACATCGATAGTAATTCTTGTGAAAATTCTCCATTTTTTAGATCTCAGAAAGTGTCAAATGATGTGAATCAAGGTTACTAAAATTTATTTAGTAGTTATTTTTACAATCATTGAAAATACTTATCTCGTATATGGTGGAAAATTGTTGAAATCATTTTCAATAATTATGTGATGATGGAATTCAAGAATGATTTCTCCGACAATATTCTTTCTGGTTCTCAAGGCAAATATTCCATGTGACAATATCCAAAGGACCCATTAGGTGACTTTTTTGTCAGATTCAGCCAGATAACTATCAATTTATAGATGAATATCAAATATTTACTACATTTCTCCTGTTTCATATATATAATACTAGATTTTTGGTAAACAACATTTTTGAAACTAATTCATACAGGTTATTGTATGATTTCCACTATAAAGTATTTTACAAAAACCGCGACACGTGTTTCGTTATACAATAACTTTCTCAAGCGTAAAATTATAAGTTACTTCCAATGAAAAAGTAGGTATAGTATTTCCAATACCAATTGGAACAGAAGAGAGAAGGAATTCCTGCCTCGACATAGGCGTCGGCATAATATTTTTCAGTGATAGTTTTTCAGTTACTTATTCTTACAATCATAGCAATTAATCACCCCATGTAAAAGTTATCTCAACTGAATTTTTCCACCATGGGTAATTATGAAAAAGTTCGAAATTTAAGGCAGTTGATTTCCGAGTCAAACACTCTAAAATACAATAAAAACACAAATAATCACACCTAATTCTCGTCAAACATATATTTACAAAATAAAAGAGGCCAACAATATTGCTAGAAAAATCAAAATTCTTCTTCGCTAAGTTCGGATGAGGTGGAATCATCATCGGGTTGAATACCGATCGGATTTATGGAACTTTGCACATAATATGTGTTCTCTTCTTTTATAACGTATGCCACACAGTTCTTCCACACATCACTATAACATACTTCATTCACCACTCGCCTTATATTGTCAAGCCCCACAGCATTCAAAGTCGGTGACTGATAACATTTCCGCAAGCTTTCTTTCATTGTGGCCCAATTCATTTCAATTGAATTGAACACACAATAGTATGGAGGCAAACGTAAGAGAATATGACCACGTGTTTCACACTTCGAATCAATAATATACTCTTTTTTAAAATTACGTTGTTTTATGGTCACCAGTAATACTTTTTTCATTAGAATCTTTTCGGGTATTTCAATGTCATGATTTCGCATGAAATCAACTATATCTGCTTTTTTTGTGTTATTGTTTGGTATTGTAGTCAATAACCAATAATGATACGAAGCATTATCCATAACAATAACCGACTTTGGAGGAATATTTGGGACAAGCTGCTCACTGAACCAAGTTTCCAATAAAGCCGCAGTCATATCAGCAGACGCATCTTTTATATTTTTGGCCGACAGAAGCAGAGCGTTAGGTACGAAACCACTTTCATTCCCGGCATTCAAAATTATAACACGTTTTCCCCTTGAAGAAGGTATGTTCAAAGCACAATACTTGGTTTCGTCTACCCAGCCATATTTGACAACATCATGGGTGTCAAACCAAGTTTCGTCGAGGTAGATTATATGTCTGCTGGATTTTCGGTAGTTTTTTATTCGCCTCAAATATTCTTGTCGAAGTTGAATAATGCGTATCGATTCCATTAGGACCATCCGTTTGTTCAATTTTTTATATTTGAAACCACAAGACAATAAGACACCTCGTAGAGTTTCTAAAGATTTGTAATTGTAGTCGGAATAGTCGAGTAATTCATATCAAATCATTTTCAAGGTTGATTCTTCATTTTTTTGGTATATACCATAAACTGTTCGCCGTATCACATCTTTTGTAGCACCATCAACGTTTACGAATTTTTTATTCCTTTGTTTTCGTTTCATTGCATGGTCAATGACATCCCCTATTTTAATGACTCGAAGAACTGTCGAACGAGATAGTTTTGTTAACTCGCATATTCTATTCACAATAGCATTCTGTGAAGTGTGACAGTTTTCCTTCTTCAAGCATTCATAAATATTCCTTATTTTCAAAATCCGGATCCCTGTCGATTGACACAGATTCCTCACACGTAATGTTATCATTTGTTTCAAAAGGTCTCCAGAAAGACATATCTATTGTTGACAAATTAATTTGTATGTTTAGGTATATAAACAGCTAACCCTTGTCTTTAGATTCAGTATGAATTTGCTTCTCCTGAAGATGCTAACCTTGTTAGTGAAACGCGCGTCGAGTGCTAAAATATCAGTTTGGTGTTAGGGTAATTGATCTCTAGAAAAAGTATCCAAAAATCGGTTTGCAAAACCACTCACTACCTCACCTAACCCCACGAACACACGGCACTGATAACGAAATATTTTGAAACGACAAAAAATTAGTATTCAGCTCATCCAGCTAGCCGAGCCTTTACTTCTCAACTGCATTTGATAGCACGTTTACTAATTATCTGGGCAACTAGGGGCCACAGGCAAGAAATGTTTATGACTGTACCCATCTTTTTATTGCCGTTTCATTTGGGAATGGATAGACTATAACAAGATATTTTGAATAAACTGAAAAATTGCTGTATGTGTTGATTTCCCTTTCTGATGTCAATGTTGCCACTTACTTATAAGATTACACTGCTTGAAGAAATCCATTACCATTTGCATAATACAGCTTCAAAAATTTTTGAGAATGAAGACAGTAGACTAATTGGTCTAAAGTTTTCTAGTTTAGAAGAATCCCCCTTCTTCAATATGGGTTTGACTAATGTTAGCTTGAGTGAGTCAGGAAAACTCCGTATTTTGAGGAATTGTTCACAATATATACAAAAGAATAATTAATTAGGCAATATTCTCTTAACTCACTTTGAGAATTGGTAAAAACCATATGGATCTCCTTTTAGTAGTATTGGATCGTACCTGGTTGTCATTACTGACACGCGAGCTTGAAAATGAAAATATGAACCTTATTAGCTAAATTCGCAATAAAACATTCTATATTTGTCCTCATGTAAACTATCTCATATGACATCTGGACATTTAAATCCTTTGATGTATGTCAAAACCAACACATCTTTTCACAAATGAGGTGAAAATTTTTAAGTAATCGGAAAAAGATTGTTTTCCGAAACATCGACCACTAAAAAAGCCAAGTAGGTATAGAAATTTCATGTTTTTCAAGTGGAGTGAACTTTTTAGTTTGCTCTTTATTACACTTCAACAGATTCTCTATTGATCCTGCTTCATTTATTTTCAAGATTGTGGAAGGTTATTTACCGAATAAAAAAGTATGAAAATATTTTGAATTCATTGCATTCAGACAGACTGACCCGGCGGGAGTCTTCGTTTCAAAATATATGTGAATAATAAATCACATCAATAAGTATTTTATGATGATTATTTCAAATACAAAACAAACACTTATTCCAAACACCAAAACTGCAATACTTTTCTCGACGCGCGTTTCACCAACCGAATTGTCTTCTTCAGTTTTCCTGATTTTCTGAAGAAAGAAACTTGGTAGGTGATACGCGCGTCAAAAAGAGTATTGAAATTCTGGTGTTTGGGAAAAGTTTGAATGCACTCCCATTGGTATTCTTTGAGGTTAGTTAGTAGTTTGATTCAATAAGTTTGATACGATTTTTGTTTGTAGATTCCAAGCAATAACACCATCTTGTTATAATTACCCACTCATAATCTCAGTATATAATCGTTCTTCACTGTATCGTTTACTACTTGCAACATGTCTTTATAGCTCGTTTCAATAACTATTGTATGTTTGGAGTCCAAAAAATTGACAAGGTTTGACTTCTACCGTTGACTCGTTCATTTCTGATGAGGTATGCCCAAAAAAATTTCACAGAATAGTCTATAACCGGGCTATACAATATAATTCCAACTATAATTAAGTGTACTTTGTGAAAGTGACGCGGACAAAAATAAGTAACGAGTTTGTTTTGAATATATGAAGATTTTTATTCATACATAATGATTAACTAGTGATTTTGAACATTTTTTTCAATCTTCAGTATGCGGGAATCAGAGTATTTGTTGAAAATATGTTATTTTCATTATCCTGTCCTAGAAATAGTCTGGTTTCCATTATGTTTCATATTTTTGGCAGCCGAATTAATTTATGTAATTATTTTCAAATCATAAATTTTTTCAGCTTTGATAACTCATAGACACCAACATTTTTCTGAGAACGCACACAGGTTCCATATAATTAATTGTCACTTAAAAAAAGTTGGCCAAGTTATGTGAAAATATGTATCTTCGTAGTTATTTTCGTCTGCCTTGACTTTAGAGCATGTCTCAAAATAAATCAAAATAGATGCAAGTTAAGAAACGAAAAAAATATATTTTTGGTGAATAAATTAGCCGATAATTGATGTTAATCTGTGATAAATGTGATTGAAAGACTTCATTGTCAGATTTTCGTTCAACAATTATGTTATGGAAATATATTTTATTGAATCTCAAACGTATATGTTACCAGTTGATGAAGTGATAAAACATCAGACAGCGCACATACTTTGGTATTCGTAGATTCTTCTGTCGATTCCATGGAAAGTGTAAGATGAGAGAACATCGCTATAACTATTCAGTCCAAATTTTCAGCTGTCGCAAATTTCCATTTTTGTAACGGTAATATATTCATTCTAATATTTTCACTTCTCTCATATTATTTATTCAATTCATCGGTGTAATCCCAAGTTAAGCAAACAGGTACCTCATTCAGCTCCTTGGAGATTTTTGTCGATTCCATGGAAAGTGTCTTTGTAAGGGGAGATGTCATTGCTATAACTATTTAGTTCAAATTTTCAACTGTTCCATATTTTCATTTCTGCAAATGAAATATATTCGTGCAATTTTTTTAAGTAAATATATGCTTATCAACCACTACTACCTGTGATGTATGTTGATATAGGTATATTGGCTTTCCATGACAGTTGAAATTGAGAATGAGGTTAGTGGTTGCACAATTTGCCTTCAATTTCAAAATTTAAAAAGAGAGCCTCTAACTACACATGATATTCCAAAACTTTCCTGGGAAGGAGTTGGTTCAAATACATTTTACATAGGTCAAAATAGCTACTCAATGGTAATAGATTATTACAGTAAATATCCAGAAATTTTTATATTGAAAGAAACTACCAGTTCAACCATAATTATACACCTAAAATCGGTCGTCATAAAATACCAAAAATATTTTTTTCTGATGGACCGCAATATACTTCTAATGAGTTTGTTAAATTTTGTTATGAATGGGAATTTAAAAGCTTCCAATCAAGTCCAGAAAATCATAGATCTAATAGTTTGAGTAAAAGATATATTCAAACTTATAAAAAAGCTTTAAGAAAATCATACACTGATGGTAAAGACACATATTTAATAAATTGATAGATGTAGCCGTTATTACGTGGTAGGAAATCATAATGAAGAAAAGAGAAATGAAACTTCTTATGTTTTTCATTTGTAACTAACGTTACTGCAGTTTCGTTCTATACGGACATTTTCAAACTTACACAATAAACGTTGTATAAGTTTGAAAATGTACGTATAAGACAAAACTGCAGTAACGTAAGTGGTAAAAAACATAGAAAGTTTCATTTCTCTTTTCTACACATATTTAACATTACTGCAACTGAGAAACACACCAATTGACTTAAATTTGCCATCACCATCTGAACTGTTGATATCAAGAGTATTCAGAACTCAAATTCCCACTAATGACCAAATTCTGAAACCGAAATTATGTACCGCAACTAACTAGTTAAACTAAAAAATTCAAAATAAGAAATCGCAAAAAACAGACAGTTTTTAGTTCCAATTCCTACGATGTCTAATGATAAACGTGCAGATAATGAATCTCAAATAAGTGAATCACAAAATTTAGAAAGTATCTCTGATCATTTAGATAATCAACGTGTTTTTGTCATCGGAACCTATACTGATCATGACTCCCCAATGAATTTACCTTTAAAAAACCTAATAGTTTAGATCTATAAGTAAAATATACTATTTTTTTCTCGTAAGGGAGAGTAGAAAATATATATTAGATAATTGAGCAACTGTATAAATGTTGTAAGGAAATATATTGTTATATTTCTATCATTGTAAAAAGAGGGGGATGTGATGTATGTTTATATAGGTATTTCGGAACGCAGTCAAGTTGGCAACAATGTATAGTGCCATGAATGACGTGACGGGAGAACCGTTTCCGATTTTTGAATAAAGGACATTCTCAATCTAGACGACGACAAGTGTATATCATTTACTTGCCTATGAACATAACACCCTCTGACAGTGGATCCATTGATATTTCTACTATTTCTGCTTCTCTCATATTATTTATTCAATTTATCGATGTGATCCCATGATAGAAAGTGAAATAAACAGGTACCTCATTCATGTCCTTGGAGACTGCTGGGGTTTTCTTGTTGGCAAAGCAGCCGTTGGTGATGTTAACGATTTTCAAACCATTGTTTTGCTTCTGGCGTGGAATGTATAATTATAATCTGGGTAATGTTCACGTACAGCAAATACATCGTCAACACAACTCTAACATTGAACGGAAGTCATGTTTTGTGGAGAAAATCATAGTTTTCATGAATTTTCTTTGTGTATTTTCCTACGATGTCTAGGAAGTATCGGAGTCTAAAATCTGCATCCTCTTTCAAAATTTTAAAAATCTAAAGATATTCACAGTTTTAGAAGAGAACAGTTTTGACTTTCTACTTTTCCATTCCCATACAAAAATGTGGGATCAAATCAAATGAGCATATGAATGTTATTACGTACTATCATAGTGACATGAGTAGATTCAACTCATTTGTAACATAAAGTAGAAATGTTATGAATAAATTCAGAGTTTCATTTTGTAACGCACCAGATTGGTGCTAAAAATCAATAAAACAAGTGTCTCTTTCCTGAATGTCGATGTACGCCATTGAGGATGATGGAATTTTATGTAAGTGAAATGTCATGTCTTTCATATATTATATTATGTAACGTTCCTATAAATGACATCTGATTCAATTTCATAACGAATGTTTAGAGTACCAACTGAATGTCGAAAAATCATTGTTTGTTTATGAAAATATTAGTTTCAGAAGAAATTTTTCTTTTGTGTAATACAATGTTTGAATGGAAGTTATTGTTTAGTGAGGGCTTTTTCTTTCAGTATGTATCTGAAAGTATCTTCTATGTATGATCTACACATCTTGAAAGGTTCATTTTGAAATAAATTGTTTTCTTCCTTCCTTTGGAAGTCCATTAAATTTTTTGTTTGAAGTTGAAGAAGTAGAAAGCCAAACCCTTTCCCATAAATATGTATGTGATTTCATGTAGACTGATTTTGATGGACTCCATTTCAGTTTTTTGTAGACATTCATTGTTATACCAGTTGAATCTTTATTATGTACCCCATATCTTGTCTCCGAGTATATTGAGCCAATTTCTGTTCTCATTCTGGAGCCGTATCTCAATTTGCGGAAACGGTTTCAACATCACCATCTGATCTGAAAGATTTGAGTTCAATATTTTAATGATGGTTAAGAAATAATAGTTTCACAATCACATCTAAAGTCACCAGCAATTTCTTAGGTGAATTCTGAGAAGTGTATTCTATAAAAGTAGTCAGATGTAGAGTTGTAACTATTTTTGGAGCAGCTAGAATTCAATTTTGTTGCCAATGATAGTTCTCTTTTTTTTCACAAATGATGGATTATTTCACTTCACTAAGAAACGTTCTGTTTCTCGTCAAACAGCATTTAAAATGGTTGGATATGGATTCATTTTTTGATGATGTGGAAATGAATATAAGATTTCTGAATACAATTATTATAGAGGTAATAATAATCAGACGGAAGTAGTACAGTAAATTGCAGTTACCATGAACGACCCTCAATGAGTCGTTTGATTTTGGGATTGTAGAAAGTCGTGAAACATAACAACCCACATGTCAAAATTTAATAATGAAAATAATCGTCGAATGATACCTTATTTGAAAAGTCTTTCATTGTTTTATCCAGTCCTGTAACATGTTTGAAATTAGAACGATAAACAACAGGTAATATAAACTAGTTGAGTTTGATTCCAAACCATAAGCTGAAACTCCACAGAAAAGTTTTATATATCAATTCGTAATTATTATTTATCATTAATTTATTAACGAATTGAAAAATCACTTTGACTCACTTCGTGTGTGTTTCGTTAGAAAAACGGCTGAAAAATGTTCGCAAAAACTACGTATTCCATATCAAATTCAGCTGCTTCTGAAACTTGGATGTATAAATGAAGAAATCAAAGTCCATTTCATTTACTGCTCTTGTGGTCCGTGGTACGAATGAATGACATGAACGAGCGTATGTTTCTTTCACATTCTGAAGAATACCAGGCATTAGCAGCTTATAGCAGCACATGGTGAATTCTTTCCGTGAAATACCTTAATCATATAGCTACTCGTAGACTTTTGATTTCGATCATCCCCATGTTAAAAATCCACTGAGGTCTAATCGAGAAATCTGCCTCTCAATTCATCAACCTAGAACGTTATTATCGAAGAAATGTTTCAGAGTTATTAAGGAAAAGAAAGTAAACCAGTTTTGATGAAAATCTACCTCTTTTGGCACGACAACCCTCAGAAGTCGAAACTTGTGCGAGCTAAGGATTAACGAGGTCTTACCTTTTAACATGTGATTCCTAACACTTGAATGGATGGAGTTTTTCATGTTCGGTATAACTTGATCATTCACCAAATTGAAATATTTTTCACAATTCGAGTTGGCTTCTGAAAAGAAGGTTTTTCAATATGGTTATGAAAATTGCCTGCCCAAACATTTAGGTTTTGGAGATATTGGGTGTGTGTGAATTTGGTGTGGAATACTGAAAATGGAACCAATTCAGTATCTGAAATTTTGACAATCCACCTACCTATTCAGATGAAAGTACATTCTTTCGAAAAACATGTGGTTTACAACAAAGCTGGGTTCCGTTCGATGCATTCCAGAAGGCTCTACTCTTTTTTCAAAATCGTCGTCGTTCAATTCATAACTCATTTTCAGTTTGAGAGGATAGAACTTGTGTCGATAAAATATATCGTTAATATGTTACTTCGGACAACTCTATCAATGACTGTTACATTAATGCTTCAGTTCTTGATTATTCCTGAACTGCAGTAAATTCTTATCACATAACCGCTTGATACCTTCCGTCCCAATATTGCTGGTTTCAAACCTCTCTTTTTTAAAAAGTGTCTCAACTGCTCATCACATAATTCAAATAATAGTATATTATATACCTAGGGTGAGAAATGAGCTATTATTTACCGAGCATTTTTATATCCTGAGGCGCGTAGCGCCAAGGGATATAATGTCCGAGGTAAATAATAGCTTTCTCAGCCGAGGTATATATAGAATTATTTTCACTACTAACATTGATATATTAACAATTTTAATTTTGGCATTAGTAATTTTCTAACAATTTGTTGAATATATCGGAATATCATGTAGAGTGGAGCGTATTTATAATCAGACTAGCTTTATTCATGTAAAAATTTGGCATGTGTCAAATTTTGATATGAATCTAGGAAATATATCATTGCATTTTTGATATATTTCAATGTTCCACTTCTCTCATCGCTTCTGTATGTTCAGAACTTAGAATTTCTCAATTCTGCATTATAGTGAGAAAAAATTTCCTTGTTTATATGATAACCCAAGGCAGTTATGAATTGTTGCATGTCAAATTAAAACGGTACACTTTCCATGTTGAATACACGATGTCGATGATAAGCGCGCAACATCTACTTAAGCCATGAAAATGTTTGCCGGCGTTGACAACCAAACACTGTACAATTATTATTGCTGTCAGTTTGCCAAATGCGGCTTTAATTCAAATTTAGATGTCAATTTGATTGAAAATTAAATGAAAAAGAAAATTCAAGTGACGATGATTTAGAGATGATGTGTACCCCGCCTGATTTGTCACAATTGTA
>WOGO01002540.1:0-15652 GCA_015342085.1 Leptinotarsa defecta | reverse complement strand
TTTTTTACGCAAATTCATTGATCTTTTCAAATCTTTTTTCAAATTTCCAAAATTTTGAAAATTTTCCGAGATATTAAGAAAAAACTAAAGCCCCATTTTTTTTTCACTCAATTGTTTATAACTTTCGTAATTTTTATTGGCGCGTTTTTGGACCTTTTCTTAAACTTTCTATGCAAAAATACGAATCGAATGACATCTTGGTCGTAATTTTTAGACAGGGCTGAAAAATGTTACAAAAAAAATTACATATGAACTAGACTAGTACCTATTTACGTAGAAAGTTTGAGGAAAAGTTCGACAAGGCGTTGAAAAAGATTACAAAAGTTAGGAACAAATTCGTAAAAAAATTTTTTTTTGCAAATTTGATGATCTTTTTGGATCTTACTTTTGAATATTTTTCGAGATATACAAAAACCCAAACTCAATTTGTTTTAGTAATTTGTTTATAACTTTTTTATTTTTTTCAGCGTCTTTTCGAACTTTGCCTCAAACTTTCTACGTGACTGACAATACGAATCGAATGACACCTTAATCGTAATTTTCAAGAAAAAATGGTACATGTGAACTAGACTATGAACTTTTGCCGTTGTAATGCATAACCTGGACAATTGACATAAAATATATCTTTTCTTCTTCATGGGTAGATATATTGAGTTTGTCACATGCTCTGCGTACTTATATATTCGGTCATTCTAAATGTATTTGCGAAACAAATTTCTACACTCTGCTTCCTAATAGTAAAAAAATAATAAATGCTCATTATGAATGGAAACGCTAACATAGTGCTTAAACAAAATTTTGTGATTTCGATATGATTTACCACAGAGGATTTAGGTGTGTTTATAATGCTTTACTAGGTCTACCCTATTTTTGTATAGCAAACGGGTTGCAATTATAAGCATTTATATTATCACTTTCTATGATTAGGAAACAGATGATAATTCAAAGAACATTTCGGAGGGGTTGTAAATTATTCCCTGTGTGCCGAGCTCAGCGGTCACTAAAGACACTCGAAACAGTCGCCCCTGTGTTCGAAGAAAACATAAGGCCGAGGAACGTAACCCAACAATACACAGTGTATACTTCCCGAGGCCATTCCATTCCTTCCAAAGAATTATTTGCTCAACCGGTTTTTCAGAGTCTTTCTCCCTCATCAAATTTTAATAGAAGGTGCACTGAACGAGTAGCCGAGATGAAAATAGTCCGGAGCCAGAAGATACTGTGCGTGAAAGTCATTAGTTGAATGAAAAAACCCAAAAAAAAATTGATTTGAAAATTCAAACTCGTCAATTTCTTACATCACATAATTTATGTGACACAAAATTTATGTGTGTCGCATGAAAACGCACGCACCGTTTGTGATGGGTCAATCTCCACCAGATCCTCTTAGTTCGAGGCTCATCTTCGAGGCTTAAATCTTCGGAACGAAGTTTTGCCAACCAACGTCGAACAGTGAGTTCATTAACACTATTATTGCCAAATGATTGGTTAGTTTTTCGGAAGTGCTATAGTTCAATTTGAATTTGTAGAGAAAAATTCACTAAAAATCGCTTAACAGCATCATACATTAATACACTGAAAAGAGGCAAAAATTAAGAAGAAAAAGAACAGTATCAATGTATAGAGCACAAAATTCTCTATCGATCAGTATATACTACGAGACAGTAGAACAAATAGTTATTGAGATAGGAAGCTACAAAAACACAGGACATTGAAACGGAAAAAACTTTTCAAACAACCCAATATTTTGAACTCGATTTTACAGATGTAAAATATAATTTCATGCATCACACTACTATACAGTATTTACATCGTATTCTGTGCAATAGTTCCCCTGATACCACTTGCCTAGATTACTCCTTTTAGTGCTATGTGAAAAGTGTGATCGGCAGGGAGACACCCTTCTCATTTCAGTTTCAACTCAATTGCTTTTGTTTTTCCTCATCTGTCACCATCTTAATTATCTTCACCGGCTTGTCCAGGTTTTTCATTCATCTTACTAATTTCTTCCTTCCGGTACAATCAGAGGCTCATTTGAAATGAGGATGAGAAGGACTATGTTAATACAATTTCTCAGCTGTTTGTATGATTTGTGTGAAGTGCATCAATAGTTGATCTACCTTTCTTCTTGTTACAATTTTTTCTGTATGGTATGTTTGTTGCACGATGAGGGTTGTTAGTATGTATCTCATATGTCGAATTCAGAAGTGTTACTTCTTTGTAGTGAGTTGTTTCTTCTTCTTCAAATGATGGTATTTCACTTTAATTAAATAAATGAAAACACTTTTGTCTAATTTTCACTAGTTATTTCATTTTTACGATTGGTTTCGGGTTTTACCACATTATCAAGTATAAAACTAACTATCTTATAAATTCAAGAGTGGAAAATTTATAAGTTTAACAACCCGTATAAACTTCAGTTTTGAATTTTATAGTTGCCATCCTTATTCATCCTTATTCATTCAACTACCTCTCCTTCTAGCTTACCTAAAAATCCCAATATTACAGATTTCACATGTTCGTTTTATACTTAATAATGGGGTAAAACCCGAAACCGGTCGTAAAAATAAAATAACTAGTGGGAATTAGACAAAATTGTTTTTATTCATTTCATTAAAGTGATTATGAATTTTCAAAAAATAAACAAGTCATTAATCACACATAATAATGGTATTATCCAACTCAATTCTTTAGAAATTGAGTTCCTGTGATCATTTTTGGTAACTTGTCTACTTATATTCTTTGTATGTTGGGTTCTTCAACTTTATTTTTTTTCTTTCTTTTATATTGGTATTGTTCTAAAATAGTGTGTATTCCAGGTTTTCCACTGATCACATAGGTTTCTTTATCTCTATCTGAAACCTGAAACTATCATTTTCTATAATAAAGAAGAAGACCTTATCAATTATATATCGATTATTTTCATTTGTGAGCCTTCTGAAAAAAAAAGTTCCATACGAAAATAGTGCATATTAAATTAATTTTTTATGCAAAATAAAAGATTATGAACACTCTGGCCCGTTCTCAATAATAATCATAATAATAATCAGTCTAACTGATGAAGTTACCGTGTAGCGAAATGCATTTTAAATAAATACTGTTGATCAAACAAAGGATGTGAATAACATTAATGGGAATCTCTATTCACAGTAGCATTTTCAAATTTATTATTGATCTAGATGAGCCAACATTTGTGGTTGAAAAGATAATAATATATTATATCATTTCTAATCCTGTGAATAAACTTCTCATACAAATAATCTGGGAATTCGTTATCAGAAATATGTCTGACAAATTTCATGCTGAACATAGAATAACACCAATTCGTGGAATTTTCGCTCCTTTGAAATCAGTAAATAGGTTAGTTGAGGCAGTAGGATTTATTGTATGTATGTGATTTAAGGATATATAATGCAAATTGGATTCTCAAATGCTCAACAAAATGAAATTGACCTACAAAAATTGATATTCAACAGTGAATAATTTTTAATAAATTGTAAACTTTTGCATAAGTTGAAGATCATATTAATATTCTTTATATCCAGCCATGACTTTCAGACTATAAAAATTGGTGCCGATATTGATTTCAAAATTGTGAGATAATTTTTTAGTTGCTTCTTTTTCTTCCTTATCTGTCAACCAGTTTCGGGTTGTTATATGAAATATTTGTCACTATTTTTTTCTCATAAGATAATTACAATCAAAAATTTCAAACCACTTGTGTTTCCACAGAGAAGGATCATCAAAAGACAGCATAGTTGATAGTAAATGAAAACGCAGGCCAGGGCAGGGGTGGAAAGAAAGTATACTTCAGTTTAGATAGTTAAATCTGGAACCTCTAGCATAAAATTAATTTTTTGAAAACTGTTCTGTAAACAGCATTTTTGTTCTGGTGTGGAAAAAGTGGTCTCAAAAGAAAAATTCAGTTTATATAAATTGTTTTCCTGTGTTTTTCAGTGAACTGTTAAGTGAAAATAAATCTCACAATAAAGTTTCATTTGAATATATACGGGGTGAATTATATTTAAATGCGATTCAAAAAAAATCTAATCTATTTATATATGATAGACCAAGGAATGATGACCCCCCGTCATTCATATATTGAGGTAGGTGCGGAGAGTATTCCTGTGTGTAAGATACCGTAAAACAACTCATGAAACGAACTTAATTCCTTCAAACGCTAGACAATTCTAACAAATCTTCCTGTTCAGGCATAGCAACGGTCGAATCAAACGAGTGTTTCCAACATCATATACTAAGACTTAATCATCTCCTGATGATGCTAACTTGGTTAGCGAAACGGGCGTCGAGAGACAGTATTTTTGTTCCGGTGTGGGCTTTTTCAATAAAGTTTCAAATTATACGTATCAAGCCTGAAATTTTCTCAAAGTTTCTAATTTGAATTCGAAATTTCGAAGTTAGAGTAAATTTCAAAATTGATCTCGAAATTGTGATTTTCAAGTCAAAATTACAGAGTTGACATTTTGAAATGAAAATTATAATTTCTAGTTAAAAGTGGAATTTTCGAAATAAAAACTGTAATTTCGAATTAAAATTTTGAGACAAAAAATGTAATTTCCAGTGCAAATTTCGACATTGACATTATAGTCAACATTTCGAGTTAAAAGTCAAAATTTCAAGTTTCAAGTCGAAATTTCGAGATTAAAGTATACTTTCGAAATCAGAGTCGAAATTTTAAGGTTAATGTAAAAATTTCTAAGAAATGCATAATAAAAATATGTGGCCCCTCTGCGCTTTCATAAAAATAACATTCAGACTCCGCTTTTGACAAGTGACGTATTCATTATTTTTTGCATTGGCACCATTTCGCTTCGTATTTCAAGAAGCCTCAATATATAAATTGAGTTTTCCGATATATCGAATACCACACAAGTATTGGTGGGGAAGTTCAGAAAGATTCTCAAAATTCAGTACATGACAACTCGACTATTTTGAATCGCGAAGCAAAGGGGGAACTCCAACACTCGTACAGCTCGCCTCCAGTTGTCCAGTTCAGTTGTTCAGTCTCACTCGTTTGCCGGTTGGACGTGATTTTAGTTCGTAGAAGTTTAGGTGCTTTCGCTTTGAGGATTTTTTACTAACTTTTTTCTGCAAAATGGCAACGAACAGGGCTACTAAAAGTGGATTTGCCGCCGAAGCTCAAAGAAGGGTACGTCTCATTCAACTTTTTTTTGTATCGTATGTGAAAACATTTGGTAAGAGTCAGCAGGTGGTCGACTTTCCACTTGCTTCGATGTTGTATTTGCACCTGAATCAGCAATATACCGCCACAACGCGTCATAGTTTTCAATTTCGCGATAAAGCATACGCCATTAAGTTAATTTAACTGCAGAGTTATAAAAGGTATTACCGTTATCGCCACATTTTGTTATCACAGCCGTAATTTCCGATTTTGCACATCGGTCTCTGCTAAATAGGATAATGTAGGTCATACACATCCCAGGAAAATCAATAACGCATCTTATATCCTTGGATCCAGCGTGTATACATAGAGAGGCTCAAGGTCTTTACTCTTCTTATAGAGGATTCCAAAAATATGTCAACAGACCAAGGCACCAGTAAGTTAGAGGGGTAATGGACTTCAACTCTGAGAGTTACAGAAAAATATTCCTTAGTCATGTTTGAAAATCTCTTTCTTACTCGAGGATATTCATTTTGCCCTTTAGATGGAACATTTGAAAAGTTCAAACTGTATTTTTGTGTAACAATAATCACTGTTGGTGAGTACTTATATTTATGTGATATGTAATAAAATAGCTATTTATGTAAACTTAGGTGTGTGTAACTATGGGACCGTGATTCTATAACATAGCACTCAAATTTCAACGAGATTTTTTTCTAATTTCAATAGAAAATATTCTTTGATTTTTCAAACGAATGAAAATATCGTTTCTACGATTTGTTTCTATCACTAAGTATGTTCATTTGAATAAATAGAACAGAGAAATATTTTATACTAAAATGTTTTTGTAGTTATATATCATATGAGCGGCTCTGCAGCTGGCCAGATATCCCCACGGGATCGGATCTACGCGGGTAAATTACTTGCATTCTGTAGTTCATGCATAAATCGTGTAATAATTGCAATAATGATAAAACTGGCAATGATAAATGAAAATACCTGAATTTTTCAAAACTGTAAGCCTTGAACTTGAACTGCGATTCGCGGTAAAATTAAAAATGCAATTGCCCCTCTGCGAAACATTTTTTGTTGGATTTATTAAAAAAAAATAGTAAACAACGAATTTTAAATGTTTTAAATTAACGTATGAAAATTATTCAACACAGCTCATGACTGTTGTGTAAAGAGCCGACCACGTGACTGAGTTTTAATTGAATTACTCGCTGATAACGAAGCTTGCTACTAGTGACAAAAAATGATGAAACAAAAAGTTTTTGAGTTTTCCATCATGAACAAACATCATGAACAAGGAGTGATTAATTTTTGGGAAAGAACGTTTTTGGCTTTCTACTATTCCATGTTTATACAAAAAATCTTCCACTCTTTGGATTGGAATCTTCCAATCTTTGGATTTGTATTAAGATGGAGTAGTAGAAATAAGATTCCAAAGATTGGAAGATTCCAATCCAAAGATTGGAAGATTCCCTCATCTTTTTTTGTATCAAGATGGAGTAGTAGAAAGCCAAAAACTTTCTTTCCCAAAAAGTATTGATCATCTTATTTGAAATATTTATTGAAATTATACGAAGTAGTTAACAAAATTATTGTTGTAGCAAGTTATGTTCCATTATGTAATGTTTTTTATGAATTTGAACGAATTGAATGAAAAACACAATTTTGTTTGGAGAAATTCTTCATTGGTGGTTCATTTGCAAAATTTCACGAGAATCGTTGTGTTTTAGAAAAATGAAATTAATGAGGCATAGCTGTTTCTAACCAACAAATTTTAAATATATTTGTTTACCTCCCACTTCCTAGGTTCCACGTTTTGTGGATAATTATTATTCATCATTATTTGAATAGTATTGAATTTATATACATTTATATGCATTCTATATTTTGATGAATAAATTATTCATATTATTCTTATTATCAATAATTAAATTGTTTCTCAACAACTTTCCACAGGACCTACTTTGACTCACATTCATGCACTATGATACAATTGAGTTGAAATGTAGCTTATTGTACTTGAAATAATGGGAAACACAGAAATTACCATGCAGTATATCTTTTCAATCTTTCTATGTTCTACATCATGAAACGTGAAACAGTATCCAATAACAAATCACCAACTTCTTGAAAAGCAATGTATTGGTGGATTTTCACACAAACAAAATACCAAAATGAGCTGAATATACGATGGTATCAGTTTGAATAAGCCATATAGATGAAAGATATTTGTTATTTGATCAACAAAGTAAGAAATCAATGTTTGTGTTCTTGCTGGCATCAATCATTCAAAAACCATGAAAACAAATTGATTTTTCGTGTTCAAAACCAGATTTTCAAGAATGGCACGAAATATTGATGACAGTTTGAAACATCAACTGTCGATGTATCAATATCATAACTTTCTTGTACAATAGAGCCGAATATTGTTTCTCATACACTTTTTATCAGCAAGATCACCGACATCATGAAAATAATCTTTCAAAAATATTCTGTCACTTTTCATCAGATAATGTGATAATAATTATTAGTTTGCTTATTTTGGGGATACTTCAATTCTTTAGAAGCTTTTGGTTGATAGAACTGCTTTTTCAACTGGACGGTTATATCAAATTGAATACTTTTATTTTTCCTTCTTTTTAACTTTCAAATACTCATCAACTTATTCAAACTTGTTATGCCTGAATTATTCTGTGAGTGATCCGTCAACGTCAGAAAGTAATTTGTTCAGTAACGTTCGATAATGATCATGGATTGTAGTTCATATAACACTAAGAAATCAATGGAATCCCATCATCTGATAAAATGTTGAGAGATCAATCTTCAAATTTCATTCTGTATCTAGATTGTCGGTTCATAACCTCGACATATTCGACATGCTATTTATAAAGACGTATGGACGTTCAACACTTTTGTATACAAGGTGTCCTCGTCATACCATGTGAATACAGGGTGTTTTAAATTTGATCCTCACCATTGAGATCTCGGAAACTATGAGAGATAAGAAAATGGTTGAATTCGGGCAAAGTTGCGCATTTACCTGACTAAAAATATGCCGTTAAGAAAGATCTGAATTTCGAAAAATGTTTTTTATTTTTTTCTAGCTTTATTTTTCGAAGGATTCGAAATTAAGTTGCACTTCCACGAAGCCACTTTCCTCTTGCTACATGACGGTGTTTCAGATTTGCTATGCGACGTTTCGTCTTTCGGCCACTATCATCAACTTTATTTCTTCTTATGGGCACTGCATTGGATTATTTCTGTTTTGAATAGAACCAGATTTTACCTTTTCAATGATGTATCATTCTTTTTAGAAAAATAAAACAATTAAAACAATAGCGAATAAACTGAACACAATATCAATTTCCGACCGTATATTATAACTAATCCGATGCCCGTGAGACCGTCGAATCCTCCGATACTACAGCACTGAATACGTTGGATGAGAATCTCATCCTAAGAGCGGTTGAAAGTCCCCGGCAACTCAGGCGGATCACGTGGTACGAGAGCCTACTGGTTGTTTGATTTTACTGTGCTTCGAAGATAGGGGAAAACGCCGACACAGGTGAATTATATCTGACGGGAATTACTTTGAAAGAGACAAAGTATAGATCATCTTATTTTTTGAACAGACCTCATACACTAGTGAAGAATCATCAGCAATAATACTTGTGCAACCATCAGCTACATATATTGAGTCTGAACTAGCTCTGACGCTACCAAAATCTATGGTACGGCACTAAATCAAAAAAATGGGTTGATAACAAATATGAAGAGAACTGGGAAGATACACTTCGAAAATTTTTATGAAGAGACCGCCTGTAAAAAAAAACCATAAACCCGAATACAAATACATACAAAAGAGTGTCAGTAAATTATTTTATAATATTTTAATCTTTTTCAGAGTATTTATATCTTCATCATTCATAACTTCTAGTTTCAATTATTCAAAACTGTATAAAATATTCCCAATCTAAATGTAGTTCTCTCTCTCTCTCTCTTTCTCTTTTTCAATTTGAAACTCCGGTCGATGGAAGGTTAGGTAGGGCATATTTCCAAGGATCTTAATAAATCGGATCCTCACCCAACGAAATTTCCAATTTATTCAATTAGCATTCTTTATTGGCGAGGTTTGAGAGAATGCCATTTCTGGCATTGTTTTAGCAGACAGCAGAAGTCATATAATAGATACGCTGAAGATTTTGACTGGAAAAGCTTTCATTCGTACTTTAGAGTGGAAATGGAAAACGTTCAATGGTTTCCAGTCAAAGGAAATTTGATTCAAGAAGTAATATTCTCTGATGTGATTCTGATAATGGTGTCTCTTACTCAGTTTTTTATCTTTTTTAATCAAGCAAATGATTGCCAATATTCCGTGCACATTTCTAGATGTTTTTTCAATGAAAACGATAGTACTATCGAATGTGAAATTGAATTGTTCATTGCCATCAGTTATATAACTGTTAACTTATACCCGTGATTATTGATCTAAATAAACCCAAACTTCAATCTTCACCAATAGTGAAAGATAATAGCAAAAAACATTCTGTAGTACACAATCAATATGATAATTTGAAGAAGTTATACTGCGCAAAAATTTCTGTGCCATTTTGGTAACATTGGCTTAGATTCTGTCCTACTGGCATGTTTCAAAGTGTTGTAATGTTTGTTTTGGATTGCTGAAGTGCGTTTCGGTTCTTAGTTATTATATATGGGATAAAATTGATGAAAGTCTTGTATTTTCTTTCTATGAAGAGAGTCGTTGAGGAAAAATGGGCAACAGAAACCATATGGAAAGTATGTCGTTGATATGATATATAGGAGTATTTTATTGATGTTTGAGTAAAAATAGTGAGACATACAAGTATTATTCAATAAAGAGTACTTGTGTGGAACACAACACGAGAAGTGGTTTGAATTAAGAATAAAAAACTGCTTCACACCTAAACCCGTCGAATGAATCAATAATGACAATAATGGATTATATATGGAATATCGCAATGTTATTTAAAAAGTATGATCCAATCAAATCTTGAAATTTGTTTATTTGTAAAAGACACGTTCAACTTTTCAACCGATTTCAAAATGAAAATCATGAACCTATATAGAAAAAAAATCGAAACTTCGGACTGCTTTGGGAGTACCTATACATGATATAGGCGCAAAACGTATAGCAAACCCACTAAAGAATTGTTCAACAACCTGCTCAATATGTAATGTAATCTATAAATATGTTAATCATTGACATTTGATGAAAATGAGTTTAATCATGGTGAATGACTAACATTTTGTTGGACGTTCAAAAAAAACTTTGAATTTTTGCGTTTATTGATTTCTAGCAAGTTTTATTATTGTCCTTCATTTTCTTTATGTTGTCGTCCATATTAAAGTTATAGTTGCTCTTTGAGAAGTGTCAAGAATAAGTGGAATTTGTTTTCTTCGGTCCAGGTCGTCTTTTATGTTCGGAGAATAAAACATATTACATACAAAAAATAAAGGACCAAAATTAAACCTCTGAAAATCAATGAACCAAACTATTTTCCCCCTTTCATTTTATAAAACATTCATCATTCAATGAGGAGGAAATTTCGAGATTGAAGTCGAAATTTTGAGTTTTGAAGTCGGAATTTCCAAAAACAAACAATAAAAATATGTGGCCCTTTCACACTTCCGTACTTTTCTGATTCTCAAAGATGAATTTGATGAATATTAAAAAAATGAAAGTGATTGAATTTTACGACAGCTATTAGAATAAGATTTGACCTCGACTTTTTGAAGTCGGTTGTTGACATCTACTAAATCTCGTTTTGCTAGTCTTTTCTTCAAGTTATTTTCCAACTATCTAACCTTTTCTTACAGTTTTCGTCACTACAACAAGGCGCAAATCAGGACCTTGACAATAGCAGGTAAACTTGAAAAAATTAATATTCTCCCATATCCCAATAGCAATTCCACGTTGAGTAGTTTTAGCAGTTCACAACTTGGTTCATTATGGATTCAAACCAAAATAAATAATGAGCTTATTCTAATGATGCAGACCCTCTGTCCTCAGGATTCTAAATGCTAATAAATCAACCGGATATTAACAGTCAACCATTACTCTGAAGAAGAATGAACAAAAATAAAAAGGATGTACTTTAAATTGAATATAAATACATCAAAATGAATGCCAGTTGGAGTCCTTTGTCCTCCTTTACTTGGGCGGGTTTCACCTCTGGCGATTCTGTTATTTTGTTTTTTGAACATTAGGAGCCAAAATTACTGACGCAATATTTTAATTCAATTCACCTGCTGGTTTTTGCATACCTAAAACAGGTTGCTTATTTTTAAACACACTCTCTCAGTGTGTTGTCAATACTAAAATATCAGCACCCATTACCCGAAAACTGGCTCACAAAATTAATGACAGAGTAGAGAATGTAGTTGTTAATAAGAAATTATCTTTCGATATTCTTATGATTATGTTACTACAATACTAATCACCAAAATATAAGAATATATTTCTAACTCAAAAATTCAGTCGATTTATTATCATTGCAGTTTACTACGAAATATTTTATTATATGGTTTTATATAAATTTATGCTAGAAGTTGGGTTGGAGACCTGAAAACACATATTTCTCAATAAGCAAATATCCAGAAACGATCCTACATGTATCACGAATATATTCTACATGAGAATTGTATAACAAAATTAGAGAAGTTGATCTGTGGAGGATGTACAATGGGTCACATGTGGCCTAAGTGCGTGGGCTTACACTCACCCCCCCTACTCTACAGATACAGATTGGTCGCATGTAATGCAGAGTTCAATCGTTTTTGACACTATATAAGGAAACTGTTGAATTGACATTAGATTTTTTAGACTAAATCAGTCGTACTTTCATAAGTGAGTTCGTATCCACAGTGTATTCGTATAATTTCTCCAAAATACGTTGACTGCCGATGCAGAAATGCTGAATATTATTAGTTATCCTATTATTAGGAAAAATGTCACATTGTCTATTTAGTGTCGAATAGTATATTCATGAATTAAACATGTGTAATAACTTTCGCCTTCTCAATAACATTAACATACATACTTTCAACGTATTGTGTAACTGTTTCGTTATTAATTGGCACAGTAGCAAACGTATCTACACCTTTTCTCACCACACAAGTGTTCAGGATAGAGAATATATGTTTTCATAGATACTTTCGCAATTCAGTGAATATTCATATTTTTTTGTAAATAATTCTGTTATCACTGTGAATACCGTTATGAATGAAAATATTCGAGCAAATCCAGTCAGATATAGAGGTTTGAAAGTCGTCATACTCTTAAGGCCCCACTTTGAATTCTAATTAGTGCTCACTTTGTGGCTATCAAAATGAAATTTTAGTTATAGTCACAGTTACAGATGAGTAGAGAGAAAAGAACCTCAGATTTAGAAGTTTATATTGACCATTTCATGGACCGAAAACATTGTCTATCAGAAAATGTTGAAATATATGAAAGCAGAACTACATTTGGGGTTGAGATTCTGCCTCTACCATATTTTATCAGTGAAGAAGCCCTTACAATTTTACCGCTTTTGATTTTTAGGTTTTTCCACATAAACAGCTAATGATAGTCGAGAATGTCAAACTGTGGCAGTGGCTACGTCTGTTATTTTTCATAATATGAAGAGACTGAAGAGGTGATAATATGCTGTTATTGCTCATAAGGGAAAACTGGAGTAAAGAAATTATTTCTTGGGAAATGTGGTCCATCGTGGACTCGTTTCTCATGGTGACATGACATTTTGATATTGAAACTGCCAAGCTTTTGCTGGGAACATTTTTAATTTTTCAACTGAAGTATTTTTTCAAACAAACTTTGCACCGCATTGATAAAACAGTCATTTACAGTTTGTATTTAAGTGCATTTCAACCGCGAAGCTGAATTTCAAATACATCTGAACCATTTCGCTACCTGAAATGTTTATACATTGAAATGCACGTATTAGAATGAATATTACTGGAGTTTTTTTCCAACACCAAATCGTTATTTTTAACACTTCGACACATGTTTCGATCACCAAGTGATCATCTCCAAAGAGCAAGGTTAAAACTAGAAACTAACGTGAAGCTAACCCTATTTATGCTATATAGATATCCTATACAGGTAAACCATCCAGGTGTACCACCCATACAGGTATACCAACCTAAATTAATTTTGTTTTATCTATTATTTTACAATATATGTTTAACTGTTATAGCTATATATAAAACAATTTTCAGCTATATAAAAAATTAATTTCACAATATTGCCTATCTAAATTTATTTTTGCAATGTGTCTTAATGCAGTAATCAGTAAACCAAACAATATTATTTTAACAAGCTATATAGTATGCTCTTTGGTATAGCTTGTTAAAATAATATTGTTGGGTTTACTGATTACTACATAAGGACACATTGCAAAAATAAATTTAGATAAGCAATATTGTGAAATTAATTTTTATATAGCTGAAAATTGTTTTATATACAGCTATAGCAGTTAAACATATATTGTAAAATAATAGATAAGGCAAAATTGTAAAATTAATTTAGGTTGGTATACCTGTATGGGTGATACACCTGGATGTTTTACCTGTATGGGATATCTATATAGCATAAATAGCATTAGCTTCGCGTTAGTTTCTAGTTTAATCTTCCTCTTGAAGATGATCACTTGGTGATCGAAACACGTGTCGAGGTGTTAAAAATAACGATTTGGTGTTGGAAAGAAATTCCAGTAATATTCATTACTACACCAAAGTTTCCAAACAGTGCATCATAAGTACTCCCTGAAACTAAAAAATAGCTGCCCAGAGCGATATACTTCAGAATTACATTGCAAAATATACCTGCCCATCCTTTCTGAGTTTAAAACACACATACACTTTTGTATATATTTTTCATCTGTGAAATAAACTTTCCGATACGGTTTTGTAAGTCGTTGCTTTCGTAAAGGCAACATCGTAAGAGCGTCTCAAACATTTTCTTGTAGTGCTTGTGCTTCTCCATGAAAAAACATAAGACTAAGAGATGGATCATTCGAAGTAAATTAAGCTCTGAAATACAAAAGAGCGTGCTCGTTGATATGTTGTCTTGTTTACTCAAAGTTATCCAACAAGTTATTGCAGAGCTTTCTTCAATAAACATTCATAAACTTTCATTAGCTCGTGAGATTTTCTGATTGTTATACACGATTGAAACGAAATTTTTCGTTAAGAATGATTTGTTCTACCATTGAAAAAACATGTGGTCTATGTGACTGAAAATACCTAACCCAATCCGGTCTCTATTTATTTTACCACAGTATTTGCTCAGATAATAAATGTTCAAACATCGTGTTTGTCTAGCAATTAGGTTTATTATAGATATCAAATCCGGTGACTCGAGTGAAATAGTTATTAACAAAAGCGGTTAAATTTGAATATACAATTATTGAAGATAATTATCAGTTTCGCGGAGTCAAGACGAGATGTAATTCAAAAATCAGTTTGAGAATGTTCCAGATGCGATCTGTAGATATCAATGATAACTGTTCCCTACAGTAAAATATAATTTCACTAAAAAGGGATCAATATTTCACACTGAGAATTTTTATTGATGTAATTGGAAATATCAAACTTTTTAGGTTTGTGCATGTGTGGAACTTTTAATTGGAAAAGCCGCCGTTGGTGAGAATTGAACTCGGGACCTATTTTTGTTATTTAATTTAATTTCAAATGACTTGAATACTGAGTGTTTGAGAATTGGTGAGAATGATACAACTAACGTTCTAACAACTACTTCAATAAAATAATGATAAAATACTTTTAAAACAAGCTTTTATTTAAGTGCCCTAAAAATATCAAAATAAAAGTTTAAATCACATTAACCACTTTGATTTATGACTTTACAGAATTGAAATTTTGTAATTAGGTAGGCACCTACTAAACTTGTAAGCAATTCATAACGTTTGTAATTGAATAAAAGTGCCTTGAATGTTTGAAATGTGGAACTTTAACTTTGAATAACTTTTTTGCACTATAGGATTTATCGTGTTTGAAGCTATGAATACAAGCTTCATAACGGGTGTATTTCCGGCATGTTTAAAAACAGCAATTGTTATTCCTTTGCACAAAGGAGGCGACACTAACAATCCTGCCAACTTTAGGCCTATTTCTATGCTACCTACCCTTGCTAAAATCATAGAAAAACTTGTTAAACAAAGAATTATGATGTTTGTGAATAAGCATAATATTACTAGTAGCAGTCGGTTTGGGTTTCAGAGTTTGAAAAACACTGAAGATGCTACGTTTCATCTACTGGAAAACGTCTATCTCAATTTAAATAATCTTGAAATAGCAGCGGCAGTTTTTTGTGACCTTTCAAAAGTTTTGATTGCGTAGATCATGAAATTCTGCTGCAAAAACTAGAAGTGTATGGCTTTAGAGATATATCTTTGAAATGGTTCAGATCATACCTGTCAGAACGTACTCAGAAAG
>WOGO01002539.1:0-15653 GCA_015342085.1 Leptinotarsa defecta | reverse complement strand
CTTCCAAAGAGTTTCTTGCTTCCGTTAGAGGTTGAGTCTTGTTTGAAAATCATCAGTGTTATTATTAGATTGACTGGTGCCTCAGCTATACTTGTTTCCTTATAACAGTCAGTTAGTTTGGCGCATGTTTGACAATACAGTCGATCATCACCTGTTAAAAATTCCATTTTCAGATGATTTAACAATAAGCTTTGCACGGACTGGTTATTAGTCATATTAGGAAAAGCTAGATGAAGTTCCAGAAATTCACATAAGTTTTCGGTACTTCTTGAACATTTACCACAAAGTAAACAAGTGAGGATTTTTCCAGCAAAAGATTTACAAACACAAGACGAGATGGGCTGTACGGAATCATTCAGTCCAGAGCGGTCAGGAGTATTGATTTTGCTATTATTTTGCTCACGAAGAGTATTCAACAAGAACCCCAAGAATTCGGAACAATCCTCTTGTTGTCCTAACGAGAAGAAAGAGAATATTAATATAAACAGTTTTTGTCACAAATAATGGCTGAAATAATAAAATATTTCAGACGAATGTCGAACCACAACGAAAAATCAACCGATTATCTATATTACAAATTACCTCCGCCAACAAATTCTAAAATTTTCAAAATGAACGGTTAGTAAACCTTTATAAATTAGGAGTTGAGTTACTCTTTCAGTTCATTTTATTTTTGATAGGGTGTGATTGTATTAAAAAAAAAGGAGGCTAAAACAATGCTGAAAAGACTGGTTTTAATTAATATCTGTTAGATTTATGCTTTTTTCAACATGCTTCTTTCAACATTTTTGATATGAACCAATTTTTCCGTTCGCATACATCTAAAATAAAATAGTCTGTATTTTCTGTTTTTTACTGAATAATTGAATTGGTTGCTTTTCATCACCAAATATGAATATTAGCATTATTTTTTCAATATATCTTATGTTAAAATATTTTTAGATTCCATATTCATAACTCAATCTAAGTTTTTCTACATCACAGCCGAAAACTGACGAAGCTAACCAAGTTAACAACATCGAGAAAACAAATAACAAATGAGTTTGATCTTTTATGTAATGAGTGCTTTATTCAATCCACCGCTATGTGAAACGGTGGTTCAAGCCATACGGCCGGACGTTCTAGGAATCACATCTTAGAAGGTAAGAACCCCGTTAGTCGTCGGCTCGAACAAGTTTTGACTTCTGATTGTCGTTTGAAAGTGGATGACAGTAGATTGATGAAAAATACATTCAAAAAGATTTTTCAAAAGACGAACTAAGTCTCTATAACTAAGTCATAAATTATATAACAACTTCTTTCCACCGTGTCTGTCTATCTGTGTGAACGTGGTTAATACAAAAACTAGCAAATGTGTTTCCATACTGTTTTCACAAACTGGATTAAGTTTCATATGTAACGATACTAAGAATGTGGCTACAACAAAACCTCAACAATAATTTTCATGATAAATGGGTAGATGAAGTTGACCTAGTTCTGTGGCCACTCAGACCACCTGATCTGACTGACATAAATTTTTGTCTGTGAGATTATGTTGAATGAACAGTCTATCAAACTCCTCTCAAGTCTATAGAAGACATGAGACAAATATTCTGTGTAACTTTCAGGGAAAACTATTAGAAATCTTAATATTCGTGGAAAATTTTGTACATATATCGCAGTGGTAGGCACTTCATGCATATTCTTGGACTATTCTAAGGATATTTTGTCCTTTGATGATTTTCAATAGGGCACTTTGTTTCGAAGATACGGAGCCATACGGAGCCAAAAAGAGTTTCGACAATAATAATTTATTACCATAAATTACATATAATGTTTCTTTATCTACAAGATCTGTTGAAAATAACTACCCCGCACTCAGATGCAAGAATCCAATCTTCCCCTCATCGACTCCCGAACTCTTTCGAAAATACCAGGATTGTTTCTGACTGCGTTTCAACCAGCAATTATTCTATTTCTCAAATCTTCCACATTTTACACTGTAGTAGTATAAACTAATGACTTCAGGTGGCCCCACTGGAAATAATCCAGAGGGTTTGAGTCCGGTGATCGAGCAGGCCATAAGTGAGGTCTACCTCGACCAATCCAGCGATCTCCGTGTGTTATACTGTTAAAAACTCTCGATCCAATATGCTTAAATGCACTTGTGCAACATCGTGCATAAACCACATTGCATTTCTTGTAACCAATGGTACTTCTCCAGAAACTGAGGTAGCATTTGAGCGTAGAATTTCAGATAGAAAGAAAAAACATTTCAACATATGTGAAATTTATATTGTTCAATACATACAGTGAGTATATCATCGATCTTCCATTAGTGGCTATCGATTAGATCGATGAATAAAAAAAATTTATTCAAATATTGAATACCTTAGCTCTTACTTCAAACAATGAAAAAAGAAATATTCAATATCTTATTCAGAAAAAACTGACTCTTCTCAGTTTTACTGAGAACTATGTTCAACTATGTAAAACTATGTTCAAAATTTTTGGCTGTGATTTTATGCGATACTTCACTTAAGCTTAGATATAAATTCAAGCAACTTCATATTCACAGACAATATTTAAGGAAAATCAGAAGTGAAATGAAACCAATAACAGCACAAAAACTTTTTGGTTGAAATATCATTTGACAATGAAGAAACTACATTTCTAAAATATCTTGATAACAAAAGAGTGTACTTAAATAAATTTGCAACTCAATAGTTATGAATAGAATAGTTTCTGAGCCACTTGGTATACACCCATACAATCTTTTTTTCTCGAAGCACTTCCTGAACGAAATATGTTCAAAAACCTAAATTTGATACCCCATCCTTCTCCTGGATAGCATATATATTTCAGAATATATTAAAAAATCCCAGTGAATTGATATCTGGGCCTCTCATACCAAACATTAATGGATAACGACACCTTTCATCATAAAATTGTAATAGAAGCTTGTTCCTGTATGAGTATGAGTTTTTGAGTCCGCAAAAAAACAATATGATACCCCTACTAAAATGAAATTTTGTATACGCCCCTGAATATCGTAAAAGTTGAGCCAGTATACATTTTTTCTATATATTTGTGAAGGAAAAGTGAAAATCGAATTAAAAAATTTGCAATTTTCTCTCACGAACATTCCAATAAATACACTTACATAGATATAAATCGTCTGCTTTTCTCATCAGGCGAGTACGTTCAAAAACAATTTCGAGATAGTGAAGCAAAAGACTTGGTTTTCTTTACGACGACCTCCATATGCATGGGGTATCAAAATTTGATCCCGATTGTTTTGTGTTTCATTTATACAGAAAATTGTGTCTCTCCAATATTAAAGATAATATTTTGATTTGAAAGTTCATTACCGAAGTGATTAAACATCCAACTTTGCTCACGAGACTAAAAATATCAACCCAGTGTATCGAGATATGTACCTCATCAAAAATGCAGTTGAGCAATATCACAATCTTATTTTTTAAAGATAGAAAATAAAGGTTTGAAACTGAATCATTCGGAAGCAATGGAGAATAATACACTCAAAAATTCAAATATTCTTATGATTGATAAACTGGATTTGATAGATGACCATTATTGAACTTGTTTTCTTAAAAAACCGAGGAAGTATTATTATTGATGTAGAAGTGAGATAATATGCTTCAGATAATCATAATTGAAGTGGTACCTCAAGTATAAAAAAGTTGTAGAGGTTAGGTAATTTGATGGAGGTAGTTACCTCCGGTATATAAATATTAGCCTAAGAAGCAACTTGTACTATTCAAATCACTGTTGAAGAAGCTACTGTGTTAGAGAAACACGTCGTGATATATTTCTCAAATGAAGTTTGTGAGAATCAAATCGTAAGGTGTTGTTTGTGAAACTACTATGGATCTTCATCGAGTGACAGCCGAATCAATCAGAAGTTTATGGCTACTACTTCAGTGATATTGCTCATATTCAATATCTCTGGATATAGGAAATGTTTGATGACCCCAATATTTGATAAGTTTTTTCATCACTCTGAACATCGTGGACTTCATGGGTTTACGATTGGTTTATGATTCAATCGATCAGGTACTGGGATGAATATCTAGGCTAAGAAAAATATGACACGAAATTCTCACCTACATTGAGTTGTCGACAGCATATTTTTTCGATAGTTCAAAATTGATATTGTAACGAATCTGAGAGCCGCCTATGACCGATATTTCAGCCAGCGAAAATAACACATGACATCACCGCAAAAGGAATGCAGTCGACAAGCCGCCGGTTAAATTCCAGTTGAGTACCGAAACCATTAGAGAAATCTAGAGTGCTCGTTACGGATATATAAAGCCGGCTTTCTCGTCCAGAGATAGCAGCTTGAATTCAGAAAGTGAATCGAGCGGTTAAACAAGGAATTCAAATAGTGAAGATAAATTAAGCGTTAGTTGTTGAGTGTTGAATATAAATTAGTTCTGATAGTTAAATATTGTTAGAAATAAATTTGTTCAAGACATTTAACTCGTTAATTTGTTACGATATGAATAGCAAAAGAATATTTGGTGGTTTACAGACAAAAGTTGCCCTTGGAACTCTGAATAGAAAATACATTTTGAATAGGGGCTGTGTCCAAAACAAATGCAAAACATCAAGACCCCAGAAGACAGATATTAAGCCACACTATTCACAGTTGATGGAATAGTGTAACACTATAACAAGATCATTTGAGCTGTTGGAAAAATGTGACTAGATCAAGATTCGATATGAATTAGATCTGCAGTCCGCAGATGCTAGCGAAACATGTTGTGATATATTTTTCAAATGAAGTTTTTGAAGATCAAATCGTAAGGTGTAGTTTTTGAAATAACTATGGATCTTCATCAAGTAACGGCCGAATCAATCAAACAATTATTAATAAAAGGTCTTGTGGTATTACTAGTGGTATTATTCATTGAAAATCTCCTCTTGTGCATACTGTATAAATAAGTAGAGACTTGGAAATCTCTATATGAAAATTACTTTTTGTGAATAACATCTTTCGACTACTCCATTTCATAAAAGCGAGTTTTTCACACACGGCAAAAAGAAACGAATGATAATTCAACATTCTTAGAGCTCTTTGCGAGCTTTCATACTAATGAACAACTTTATGAGGGCACTGCAAATAAATTTCAACGATTTCCACCCCTCATTTGCTGAATCGACCATCAAGGCGAAGGTAGATAATGATGATATTTCTCTTTTTGTCGAATCATCACGCTCCTCACTGAACGCAGACATAAATGATTCGCGTCTTAGGAGATATTTCAGTTTTTTGTGGCATTGTTGGGGTATTTTCTTATCGCTACGAATGGGAAAAATCTATCTCCAGTTTTTTCTGAGGTATCCATTATTGAAAAAGCAAATTTGGTACATTGAGAGAACAAATATTAGGAAAATATTATGCACATGCAACTTGGAAAAATTTGAATATTGGATCAATTTTAATTTCATGTATGTATCTACCTGAAGGCAAACGGTTAACCTATAAAGGAAAACACAACCGAAACAATTCTAACCTCCCTTCATCTCGTGTGTCGCATCGTTGTGTGAGACCGTTTGAATTCATATGATCTCGAGTTTTGAATTTGCGATAACTTATAACGTATTAGTTCATAGTGCAAAGGATAGTTACAACAGCTTTCTAATAGCAACATTACCAGCCTTACCTCCTAAACGATTATGTCGTTTGACAGAATAGTCCGACTTTTGAATGAATCATACACAACAACATTTCCCGTTGAGAGGTTGGTAACCCTGCTGGTATGCCTTCGAAAGTGATAGTTGACATATCAAGAGTAACAGAAGACGTGTGGAAATGTTCTCCAGTCGTCGGTTTCAACACGATAACTCTCAGTTATAATACGTCAACTGTCAGTTTTGATGTGTCACTTGTCAGTTACGGTGCGTGAGCTATCAGTAGAAAGTTTCTCAAAAAGTAACAAAATTGCTGAAAACATAATATTATGTTACCAAAGTAACGCCAGCAACAACACTGCTACCGTTTATCCAATTCGTGAAGATGCCCTATGAAGATAAATATGTTGATTCCGTGCGTGGCATTTTTAAGAATAAATTTGGCACTTACGATACCAGCAGTTAACTGATGTTTTTAGAATGGTTGAGAATGACTTTGGCATTTATAATAAAGGCAGTTAACTGATGTTTTTGGGGTGGTCTGTAGTAGTTTTTGTTCTGCGCTGTATGTTAGTATGTCTGGAGTATGTCTGGTGTAACAATGAAAATTGTTGGAAACAATTCGACACGAGGAGGTCAAATTGAAAAACTTCTGCTCCAGACCATTGGATATCAATATGAAAATTTACCAAAACAAGTTCATTTCATTGGACTCGTTAAGGTTTCACCTAGAGACTTGCATATGAGATTTTTGCCTAGAAATACATGAAAGGCAAACTCTCTGCTCAACCTAGGGAATTGTCAAAAACTCTCTGGCATTTAAAAAAGTTCACTAACGCAAGTTTCAGTCATCAAGTTTGCATCATTAGGAGATGAACTGTACAGTAAAGTCCATTTCGAGAAAAGTTTTTCAGCACCGATGGTTGATCGTCAACTTGTTGTTTCTCACATTTTTGTTTAACGATGGAACCAAACATTTTTCTAGTTTTCGTGATTTTGAGATGCATTCTAACAATCCTTTGCTTTCAAAGACTACCAGAAATCTGAATTCGATTTTTTCATAACTATATGCTTGTTTAGGTACTTTTTTCGTCACTATACCTATCATTGGACTTTTGTCACATTCCTTTGTAGGTTGGTGAATCTTACAATTTGCCTACTCTTGCTTTTCTCTTGCCTTGATATAATGGAACATAAATTGGGTACTTTTGAAAGTGATTCCATAGCTGCTATTGGTTCTCATTGGTACGGTTCTCATTGCTCCGAAACAAGCAAAACTTTTGCATCCTGGCTAGTTTGTTGATGGTGGTCGCTTTTTCCATTTTTTGCAACCAAATAGAAGATGCATGTTATCAATGGGTTCAACCAACACTGTGTCGATATATCTATGGCTTGAAACAAGTTCAATATCAATTTCCCGGTATATCTTTCATTCCACTATTTTGAATATGATTATGTACTAGAAACGATGTCAATGGAACCATTTTCTTCAAATCATTGCATTGAAACTGAACTAAAACTCAATTGCCTCCAAACTGTGAAATTTGACATTGGTTATTCTTGTGTGACAAGCGTTGGTCATGTCTGATTTTCTAACTCATGCCATATCTTAAGTGCGTCTTAACAGTGATACCATCCTTTCTGTTCAAGATATTCAATCTCCTCGGCAATCGTAGTCTCTCTGGCTGTGTCCTTTCCATAAATCCCATTTTGATCTATTTGGATGGACGTATGTAATGCCTGTTTTCATCGGTTCGTCCAGGTCAGCTCGTTCGTCCAGGTTTGCCCTGGGTTAGGAAGGCTGTCATCTGCGTAACTCAGTATCTGTTATGATCCAGAAGACGTAGTAAGTCATCCATAGTATCCTACAGTTGAAGTCGTTGATCCCTCTTGCATGCATGACTGACTCTAGAGATGCATTGTCATTGGATACACTATACAAAGTATTTTTTGTCTTTTATAAGTAAATACGTCCCCAATATGGCTGTCCTATAGTTTTTATGTTATTTTCGAACAAATGAACTAGGACTGACTGATTTCAGGGTCTCAATTTTGTCTAATTCCCTTAGATTTTGGAATGAAAATGTCCCCACTTGTTCTGAAATACTGGCAGGTTTGCTACTTGCCAGTATTCCAAGAACTTCCTTGTGGGGTAAGGGCTCTGCATTTTTCAAGACTCCAGTGTCCGATTTATGATTACTGAGCCAGAGCAGTGCACCTATGGAAGTTCTCTCAAGTTCTCTTCTTGTAATTGTGTACCACCAGGTATTTGTTTGAAATTATCCATTAAAAAAATTATTTCTAGGGAGTTAGAATGGATTTGTATGGTACTTCTTCTGAAAGATATTTCTATTTTCTATAAATCGGCTAAGAATGAAGTGAACTTTAGTGAAAGAGTAAAATGGAAATACATTCACTGAATTGAAATAGGAACGGGTATTTTCCAAGAGTGGATTCAATCTAGTTACTTTGAGAATTAAAACGAATCTACTTCAATATTTGATGAAAGTTACTTTTATTTTAAGCTCCAGAAAGCTACTGTATAGCGAAACACGTGTCGCGGTTTTTGTAGAATCATTCATAGTAATAATCATACAATAAAGTGTATTAGTTAGTTTTAATATGGATTTAAATCGATATCGGCCAGTTCTATTCAACTTTGAGAATTATCATTTCATTGTTTCAAGTACTGAATTATTTTATCTTATGGAATACTTTGATAACAAAATTTCATATTTTTTCCAATGAGGTGCATCTATATTGTAATTATCAATTATCAATTATATGTTTTGGGGCCCGTTTTATTTTTACTATATATAAATAGCATAACATATATATGTTCATCAGTACATTTCATAATTTATGCAGATGACACTTCTATTCTGATCTCTAACAAAGCAAATACAGCGTGAAATTTTTGAGTATTTATGTCGATGAGTGTCCTGACTGGAGGTAACACTGTGAGGCAGTCGTTTCGAATATGAATTCTGTGATTATATGCTTCGTAATCTTAGATGTGCTCTTACTCATGGCTATTTAACTATGCTGTACCTTGCTCAGGCAGATTCTCGCTTGAGATATGACATTGTTTTTGGGCAGTGTCATCAAAATTTATTGATGTTTCTTATCTCCCAGAAACAATCAATTTGTGGTATTGCTGGTGAATCGAGTCCGACCAGTTGTAAGAATTATTTTAAAGAATTTAAATTCCCAACTCAGTTTATTTTTGAACACTTGAGCATTGAAACTAACTAATTCTATACAAAGTTTTTTGTAAAAAATTGAAGTCTTGCTTACTTACTCACTTATTGAATGATTTGTGAATTGTGCAGTGGAAATTAATGAACAACTTTGGATCGTCCGTAAGTGAAATGCACTCTGCAAAAGTGATGTCTTTCCAACTTTTTCATAATTCTCCAAGAATTTCCTTTGAAAATATCACTTCAATCTGAAGTTATACGAACTTGAAAACCCATTCACTGTGATGTCCAATTCCCGAAACAACATTTTGCTCTTTGCTTCTCGCATCATGAATTCTGATTCATAGCGGAAATTTTTATTTTTGCAGCTTACTGCAGCGTTTCGACGTCGTTATTTTCAACACGTTCGTTCTGGTGTTTAGCAATATTTCATGGATTTTGACAGCACATAAGGACTGCTGAATACCTACTCATTTCTCTCTTTTTCTCGCTAAGGTTCTTTGGAATAATAATAATAAAAATATTCACTCCAGTCAACAATCAAATGAATTTGAGGATATCATTGAATTATACATATATGCATAATATGTAAGGTAAAAGGAGTGAAGGAATATCGAACATACGAAAGAATGAAAAAAAAACGGATGCATCTCGGGACGCTCAACAGAAGTAATAACTTAAACTAATCTAAGTTGAACTATTCAATATTGAAATTCTTTTACTCCAGGAAAGCTTAAGTTATTACTCAATTTTCATGTATATTAATATGGTAATGTAAAAAAGGTTATTTAATAATGAAATCTTCTATTGTTTATATTGTGTATGTACCTAGATATATTATAGCTACCATAAGCCAATCGTTACTTTTGTAAGGTTGAATAATGATACTAAATATGTACATCTATGAAATTAATATCATCATTTTCAAGCCACTTCTCACATGATAAGAGAATATTACGTACTTGCTGGTTACATTTTCATAACACCGTCAACAGTATATGTCCATCGCACACTAAACACTGAGCGTCTGTCCGACGAGAAAGGAGAAGCCTGCCTTTCGCTGAAGTATGCGTGAGAGAAAGGTAAGTCAGACAAACTGCCGCTGTTACGCGTTAGGTAACGAAGCGGTTTACCCTCCAATAAGAAGTTATGACTTCAAAAGTAACAGTATAGTAACAGGTTTTCAAATGACTTCATACATAGTGGTATAGATAGAAAAGGATAAATATCCTAAGATTCTAGAATATTTCATCGAAGGAAAATTTCGGATCAATTATGATATTTCTGAAAATTATAGAAGGCTTCATCCCTCACTATATATTTTACTAGCTTCTGGAAAGCATAAAGACACGATACTCTTTCAATATGCTCAGAAAGTTAATTTTATTTCTTGACTCCATTATACATCAATGAATGTTGCACCAAAGTCAATATTGGAAAGGGTTGAAGCAGCCACTCCAAGAATAAAGTTCATCAATATCTAACAGTACATAAATATGATCAGTAAACATTTCACAATTTACACTCGTATTTCATTGATGAAATTACCTTGTATTGTAACACATATTATATAATACATATATTCGAAAATATTTATTGAAATATTCATAAAAAACTAAATAAGTAAACAATTAGGATCCAACCAATTTACCTCATCGGAACCATTTTATAACCAGATCGGATTTAACTACATGTTCCAGTTGCTCCCAGCTATTTGCCTTGTAAAAAATGGCTACATAGGTATTGGTCTGCCATCGTTATTCATAATATTATTAAATTTACTTATTCCTACACTCTCATAGACATCTAGATGCCTGTTGTTACCTTTCCAACTAATTTAATGAACTAAAGTATATGGAATAGTTTTGTTGCAAAACATGATGGGCGACTACTAGATGATGTTAGTGCATCGTCTTTTGACGCTTACTCTCACACATGGACCTTTTAGACCTTCCTATGGAGTTAACATCAATAGTCATCTAGATGCCTATGAAAACGTAGAAATAATCAAACATAATAATATTGTGAATAACGATAGTGAGCCAATATCTAATAGTATTAATAGTAGTAATAGAATCAACTACTTGTCACCATAAATATGCTACACGTCGAAATCATAGTATCGTCATACCATTAATGCTCAAATCAGTTGGGCAGAAATCCTTCCGGTATTTAGGACCAAAACTCTACAGTTTTCTTCCTGAAAATTCAAGATGCGAAACAAATCTCAAAAAATTTATGACAAAGATTGAATTATTTGTCAAGAATATACCACGAGCAGAGATACATTGACAAATATAAATTTAAATACTTACTTTCACGATTGTGGATATATATTGTGTATTGATTTGTTTGTAGTCTGGAATCTTCATGATTGAAATCTCTATGAAATCTCTGTATCCATTGATTGTTTGATATATTTATATTATGTCCAAATGTGTCCAGTTCAAAGCTATGTTTTTATTCATACTCAGTATTCATTCAATACATTAGTTTATTTTTAATTCTTCATATTCTGTTTGAATATGTCCAGTTTGAACTTATATTCTTATCTATATCTAGTACTCATTTCAATAGATTTATTGGTTTCATTTATTCATATTCTTTTTAAATGTAGCTATTTTGAATTCATATCTTAGTACTTAATTTGAAGCATGAATTTCATTCAATGTCAGATTCAGTTCACTGTTCACTGTTCATTTCTATATGTACATATATATTTACTGTAAACAATCTCAAGAAAGTGAATAAATACATATTATTATTATATTATGTATAGAAACAAGAAATTTCCCCCAGGGAAAAAGTTGTAGCAACTTTTCGAAAATGCACATTTTCGAAAAACATGCTGTAACTTGATAACGATAATAATCATCGACATGCGGTTTCCACTATTGAATTCGCCATAAAATTTCACCCTCAGTCATCAGTTCTCTTTTATCCAGTTTGAAAACATGAGTTTCTCTTTGGAAATATCCAATTGGCCCACTTGATACAAAACTCTCTTATGTTGCTCTTGGTCATTATATTGAATCTGCATCTACCAGAAAAGTATTGAAAATAATAGTCACAGCTTCAATTTCGGGGTTTCTGATACGTTTAACGGTAACTTCGGTTCAAATTCATATTCCATGCACAATTTGTGAAATTGAAACAGTTGAACAGGTATTCATGT
This sequence comes from Leptinotarsa defecta, assembly GCA_015342085.1. Classification (NCBI taxonomy): domain Eukaryota; kingdom Metazoa; phylum Arthropoda; class Insecta; order Coleoptera; family Chrysomelidae; genus Leptinotarsa; species Leptinotarsa defecta. The sequence goes on along the minus strand of WOGO01002539.1, from coordinate 3,638 downwards.
GGTTCATTCCTTCATTTCGAATCAATCCGATATTCCTTCAAGAAATTCGTACGTAAATGAAAATAAAAAGCTTTTAAACATGATTCAGTAACATAGGTTTTGGAATTGGAAATGAAAGTTATATGTATATAACCTCAAATAGTTAACTCAAAAGTAGCTGATTTGTGCACCTTCGATGTAATCACTAATTTCACCTGAAATTTCAGTCCATGACTTATTAACATCTGTCATAAACCAATTTTTATACCCGTTTGTATGTGATAAATTATATAAACATAGTTTGAATTTGTACATAGAGATAAATAAGTGTAAAATTTACGAATAGGTTATACCCCCTGATATTTAAAAAAATAGGTGTAACTAATCAATGACAATATACGTATTTTTGAATTATATCTTCGTACTCTTTTTGAAATCATCTTCCCAAATATCATTCAACATATCTATGGAATAATCTTCATATCTATACTGATAAGCATCGAGGAGATGCTTCAATGTGTTTTTCCGATAACTGTTTTACATTTCGATTTTTTATGAATGTCCGTTTTCCTTCCGAACATTTTTCAAAATTTCCCTTCAGTAAAAATATAAATACTGGAGACATACGTTGACATGACCTAAATATAAGCATACATATCTTCCAAGGGTATTAACCAATACAAACTTTTCCCAAACTCAAATAAATTTTTCATGTGATATGTTTGTTCAGCAACAACATTTTGTTTCCAAAATTCTGAAAAATATTTTGTCTGAACTTTGACGATGTTCACTTTCAAATTCTGATCAACGTTCCTGTAGTAAAGAGTGTATATTTAACAAAACTTACATGTAACAGTAATAATAGTGTAAATGTCAGTGTAAGATTTTTGTAAAAATTATATAATTTTTTATCCAGATGAACGAGAGAACATATTATATAAATCAGTTGGCTGTCAAATCACATCAGTTACCTTGTGAAAATGATTCATTGGACACGCGTTATATAAATATAACTGATATGGAACAATCATTATGTAATATTTCAAATTTACCGATTCACACAGTAACTGGTCTGTCTTGATACATGCAATAGTTAGCACAATTATGTAAAAAATGTATATACACATCTTCAAATATTGTTATTTCCAATATATGTGACCATGAACTTTCATTGAAAGGAAAGAAGTGATGAAAATCATTGATTTATTCTATAAAATTTAGTGTTTTGAATCTCCAACTATGACTCTATAAGAACTATGTAACAACTGTGAACATAATATAATAATAAAGTGTTTATGCTGCGTTTGTTTTTCATTCTGAGGTAGAGTATATAGTGTACTAGCGAACCGCCTCGGCTCCGCACGGTTGCAATGCTGATTCTAAAAATAAATTCACCCACCGGAAATTTAAAAGCATAGAGAAACAATGATGGAAAGATAATTTTTGAAATATTCAAAAATCCTTTCTTATTGCACATCTACCTCGAAACAAAATGTCAGGCTTCGAAAATATATCGGTATGGAGCAACAGTGATGAAAAAATATCTTTATTTTATGGACGCGCCTCTTTTTTTTTCCGCGGCGGGCTCCTTTTTTCCCCGCGGCTGGTGCCTCAGTTGGAATATTTGGAAATTCTTTCTTATTGCACCCATACGAACCTGCACGAACCTGCATACAAAATTTAGGCCTCCGAAAATATAGCAGTACGAAGAAACAGTGAAAAAAAGGCAATTTTCTTATGTAAACGCGCCCCTTTTATCACTAGGAGGGGTGCCCTGGTTGGAATATTTGAAAATTCTGCCTTATGTCAGAACTTTTAAAAGGAAAAGAAAGTAGAGAAACACTACATTTGAAACTTCTTTCTACCCTGCAACAGATTTGACACAACAATCAGAAATTTTTCAAAAAAAAATACTGTTCTGGGTTGGTATTCAGTTCCACTGGAAAATGATGAAACCAAATGAAAAATTCATTTCATCAAATGTTTCAATTAAGCACCATTCACACACACATATAATAATATAAACAAGCTATGTTTTCTCCGTTACATTGTGTTTGTAGCCTGCAGCAACTAGTGATTTTTTCCGTAAATTCATCTACAGTATTTGGCTGCATCTCATATTCAATTCCCCTAATCTCCCCATGATATGGAGCCCAGTAGAGTCAAATTGGAAGATCTTGGTGGCTCTTTGTAGAACCTCTTCTTTCAATCAAGCGATTCCGAAAGTTATTAACGAAGAACTCTCGCATTGGTACTACCGATGTGGAGGAGCCCCGTTTTCTTAGAAACTACTTCATTTCGGGAAGGAATATCTGACTGAATGGTGTTGTTGCTTGACATAACTTGATTGTTCAGTAAATTGAAATATTCATTTTATGAGAATATCGAATATCAAATAAGCGTGTAGTACAACAGAGTACATATAGTAAAATTGAATGGAATATATTTCATCGTGAGTTCTTATTCCTGTATTTTTTCATATACCCAGATTGAACATTTCGAATAGTAAGATTGTATAATATTCAGGTGGACCTTCTGATTGGGAATTCGATAAAAACTCGAAAAAATAATTTTTCTTTCTTCAACATTGGTCTTAGTTGTGATGTCAAGTATATGATAGTGTTAGATTCAGAATAGGAAAGTCTTTGTAATAGGATGTCACTTTAGTTTGAAAATGGTTGACAATGTTTCGTGGTGTATTTCATCAGTTCGGACTTCCATTGTCTAATATAATATAAATTGATTTGAAATTCCTGAAAAAATATTTAAAAAATTGACCAAAAATAACAATTTTATTTGAACTAAAAAACTGAAATTACAAAGAAATAACATAAAACCTAACAACCACCAAAAAAATTAAAATTGAAATATTAATAAAAGCTGAAAATTGAAAATTATTATTTACAAAAAATGGAAAACTGAAATAAAAATTAAAAGATTTCAAACCAAGTTATGTCAAGACGTTTCGATTGCTACTATTCACAATCGTCCTCGGGTCACAGTTTTTTTGTTCAAATAAAATTGCTATTTTCAGTTAATCTTTTTAATATTTTTCCAGAAATTTAAAATCAATTCATATAATATTAGACAATGGAAGTCTGAACTGATGAAATACAGAATGTCACTTGACTATCATCGGTAATGACTCACAAATGTTTCTTTCTTATATGGAAAACTGGCATAGAAACAAGGCACCCATATTCATGGGTGCCTAGGTGTCCAAGTCCTATTAATTTGAGTCGAAGATAAATATAAGTTGCACATTGGCTAACTTCTACGAACATATGTTTCATTTATCAAGTGTCCTGCTGTTCTGCGTGATGTAACTAATATACTGTTGGTGTTTTTTTTCTCTAGACTAGATGAAAGAGCGTGGATGTGTGATTCCTCATCAAAGAGATGCGAACTTCAGTTTTTGTGTTAACTGTAATGAATATGATTGTTCAAATCATTTTATTGCAATGGAATTATTTACTGGGGGGAAAAAAGTCTTTGGCCTTCTACTTCCTCATATTGATGAAAAAAACGTGGAAATCTTCCAGAGAAAAATTAACTTTATACAAAGATGTGTAAATCGTGCAAAAGAGTAACTTTCAGACACAAACTGGAAGAAAAAAAACCCTCTCAAAACAACTATTTTCATATATACACCGAATTAC
>WOGO01002538.1:0-15653 GCA_015342085.1 Leptinotarsa defecta | reverse complement strand
CTGTAGAGTAGGGAGGGTGAGTGTAAGCCCACGCACTTAGGCCACATGTGACCCATTGTACATCCTCCCGAGGAGTTGTCCTCCTATGTCGTCGTCCATCCTGTCTTTCCAGGAAGGTGGACAGGTCGCTGGGAGACGTTTCTGGCTAAATTTGCAATATTTTCCTGCAATACGCGAGGAGCCAGAAATCACTTTGAGTTCATAACAAACAAGCACAATATGTTGGTTGTGGCTTTTCTAAAAGAATGAATATATATTCATTCATATATTCAGAGTTACAACGAAATGGAAAATTGATATATGATCTGATACAAAACGAGTCTGCTTTTCGTCGTAAGCTGGATATCTTCGAAAAAGATATTGCAAGACAAGAATTTATTCATTTTCCGACAATTTTTGAATATCAAAAATTGCTGAGGAAGACTGCAGTATTTGTTAAATTTCTGGCCGATCTTAAAAACGAATTTGCTACAAGATTCCAAGATTTTGCAGAGATGGGCAGATGTCAGATGTATAAAACGGTATGCACCGAAGAATTTTGGGCCAAACATGTCGCAGACATGTATCAATTTGGCCACTATGTTTGGCTCGACATACGTATGTGAAACATCTTTCTCAAAGAATTTTTTGAAAAACAAATATCGTTCAAGGTTAACGAACGCCTACCTAGAATACACACTTTGATTTTGCTGTTCCTCTCGAGAACAAAACTTTAAAAAACTGGCTCAAGACCGTCTATGTAGTTTCTCGCATCAATTTTAGGTGTTGTGTTTTATAATAACAAAATGATAATTCAATAGAACTGGCCGATATTTGATGAAAATCCATATATAAAATCCATATTTATTGTATGATTTTCACTTTTATAGTGAAAATCATATAATAATTCTAATTCTGCCTATGTATTATTTTAACAAAATAATACATAGGTAGAACCTTATTATCATCAATTTTTTTCTGGACCTCGTTAAAATTTTCCCCCAATATCCGGGGAGCCGACCCCTGCTCTATAGAGTATTTTATTATGAGGCCCGCTGTGGTGTGTGGCTCATTCGTATACACCTGCGACTTAAGAAAATCCCACAAGAAAAAGTCTAACGGGGTCAAATCGTACGATTTCGGTGGCCAGTTCACATCACCCCCACCTGAAATGACCATGCCCTCGAATCGCTCGTTCTGAATATCCAATGTGGCATGAGCTGTGTGGCACGTAGTACCGTCCTATTGAAACCACATGTCTTTGAAGTCCAGATCATCCAATTCAGGCCAAACAAAGTTGGAAATTATCGACCTATACCTAGTGCTTGCCGTTGACAGTGATAGTCTTGCCAACGTCGTTTTTAAAGAAATATGGACCGGTGACACCGGCTGCCCAAAATTCGCACCAAACAGTGGATTTTTCTGGATGCATTGGACACTCTTGGATCTCATGTGTACTGGTATCGACCCATTCATCCAGAAATGGGCCTTATCGCTGAAGATGATTTTTCGATGAAACTTACGGTCAGTTGCCAACTACTTCAGAGCCCATTCAGCGAACAAGCGTCGTTTTCTATGGTCGTTTACCTTCAGTTCCTGAGTCAATTGGATTTTGTACGGGTGCAGGCCCAAGTCACGACACAAAATTCGCCAAGTTGTGATCTGCGAACGTCCGAGTTCTTGTGAGCGTCGTGAAATCAATTGCCTCGGATTCTCCTGCAGATCTTGCGTTTCGTCGACGTACAGGTGTTGGTCAATCGTTTATTGAACCAGTGGACTCAAATGTATCTTCCACACTGCGAATAAGTCCTCTCGGTAGGACGATTATGGCCACCCTAAAATGGGCGAAGCGCGCGGTACGTTTCTCGAACAGAACACCCATTTTAATAAAACAATTTTGTTATTTGCATCTGTTGTTGACTGCTATATATGTCCATGATGATTTGGCAAAACAGACTGAATGAATGACAACTGATTTGACAAATATAGCTTGAACAAGATAGCCGTTATCAATGATTGTCAAAGTCCTTGTTAGAAGACCATATATCTAGTGCTACAAAAACTGCCTCTCAGCGCTGCATTATGTACGCAAAACCCTAATAGGATGCATCGCAATTGTCAATATCCAATCTTGGTCGATCTGTTGATGTCAGTTGTGCTTTCACTCTTTAATTACTTTGCAAGCACTTCTTTTCGAAACACCTAGTATTGTAGCACAATAATTCACAATATCGTCTACACCAGCACCACAATTTTTTAATATCTCGAACTTGTCAATCAAAATGTTAAAAAAATTCCGTTATGTTGGGTTGTTTGTAAGAACTTACTCATTAACCAAACATTTTTAGATTGGTTGGCTTGCGTTAATTATGTTATTTCACAAACTACACCGGAAGCGATTTGATCTTCACAAACTTTATTTTCAAGTATGGTCAGGTTAAGTTAGGTTAGGCTAGGCTATAATTGTAGATGGCAAAATACTTATAAAATAACTTTACCGGGAAATTTGTATTACTAGCATTATTATGTTTTGTCTCAAGAAAGTGTCTATTGAACCAAATATAAGTAAAAAACTAAATTGAATTTTTACTTATTGTCTGCATTACTCTATAAGTTATAATAGGTTTCATAATACGTGAATTTTCAACAATATTCTCTTCCTTCTCTAAAAGCAGTCAGAATTCCCATTCCTGAAGTTTGGTACGATAATCAAAAAGGTAATCATATTTTCTTGAAGTAAGAAAATAACTACTAACAGCTCGTTAAACAGTTTAATTTCACAGCAGTTTCAATGTATCCTCGGGTAATTTCCAAATGACCAATAGACCAAAAATGATTAATGGCAAGAATATTTGTTTCGAGATATTTCATTTCTTAGGAATTTATATATAATAGAAATGATTTTTTTACGATTCCCATAAAAATAGTAACGAACAAATTGAAGGCAATTTTTCTCGTTCTCTTTTTTCATTCAAACCTCCATCAATTTTCATTGTGTATCTGCAGCTCTTTGTATTTCAAAGTACTCAGCAATTTCATGACAAGTATTAATTATGAAATGAAGACACATACTGTGTATATGATTTATGCAGTTATTCAAATCATATTTTATGATTATAATTATTGTATTCATTTCATGACAACCCACGGCAATTCATAGCTATGAGCTGACATGTTATATTTAGTTCAATATTGAACAAAGTAACCTTAGTTTTGGTAGATAATTCTAAAAGCTGAAAACGGATGCTATTTCTTTACCTTGAGAATAATAAGTATCACTTTGATAAAATTCCAGTTCAATATATGATATTAAATATAATTGTTCATTTCATAATTAAGGGAGTATACGACGGATGTTTTAATATGTATACTTGAGTGAAGGTACCGCAAAAATTATTTCAAAGTCGGTATTTTTCTCATTGAGATAGTTTTCATCAGCATACACAGGCAGGCAAATTTCACCGTGAATTTCACCGTGGTTATTGTGAAAAATCATTATCTTTATGATACTGACATCCTTCTCAATACTCAGAATAAAGGCAAAGCAGTCTCGCAGGCAGTGGTATAAGATCTCTTGCGTCGGCTTAGTCTTATGTTACCGTAAAAATAAATTGTTCTCAGCAACTTTCATGGAATCAATTTCATGAGCTGCTTCAATACTTGCTTTTTCATTGCCCCGGACCACTCCTGATGAGTTTACATGATCCAGCCAGAACCAGGAAACATAAGATATTCACTGGACATCCATAAAAGGTCCAATATTGGTCCCTGTGGGAATGACAGTGTGTTTAGACGATATCGATTATTTGGTTTGGAACCACAAGCTTGGATGTCAAATTGAATAGGATAAACTCAATATTCCAGTTGGGAATTTTCCTCTGTGGACTTGAGTGGAACTTCATGGAAGGTAGCCATTGCTAATCCACATGATACTGACCAGAAGAGACCAGATATTGCTTATTTTTTCGGAGGCAATGGCATCGTTTATTATAGTCAATATCCTCGTGTTCTGGGTAGTTTATATTAATAACTTCCTAAGCCTACTTGGGAACATCATGGTTATTCGCAGTGCCACCAGTCATGTAACAAAATAATCAATCCACCTTCAACTAAACAAAAAGACGTGTCATTTTCACATTCATCACAATTTGTTGCTCTATAATGTTGTCTAATTTCCACATTTTTTGCCTCACGTGATCAATTAATTTTTCCACTTTTTTATGTCAGCAGATTTGAATGTTATATTATGCTCCGCAATAATTTTTTTATATCAGCCTAAATTACCAAAACCAGCTCAAAACGGTAGCCATCTAAAGAAGGCCGTAGGTTCTGTTCTGCCCATCAAGACCCCCACGAATTCCTTCGATATCTTTTGAAGGTTTACATGAGGACGTCAACAGAATTACTGAGAAACCTGAACCGATCTTAACAGAGATTGACGAAAAATTGAGCGACAGCGGAAAAGCACAAGAGTCCTGGCTGAGATATTTGAATATGAACCACTCTAAGATTGTACTTATGATGCACTGTTTGGAACCTTTGGTTTAGTAATGAATATTACTGGAGTCTTTTCCCACCACCAAATCGTTATTTTTAACACCTCGACACGTGTTTTGATCACCAAGTGATCATCCTCAAGAGGAAGATTAAACTGAAAAGATACAGATTCAGTTCCGTTGACCTGGTGATCGAAACACGTATCGAGGTGTTAAAAATAACGATTTGGTGGTGGGAGAAGACTCCAGTAATATTCTAAGATTGTAGACAATTTCGTTGGTCAATTAAAATCCACTAATAAGTACACACTAGTGGATATTAATCAGTAACCTTCGATCCTTTCTGGGATTTGTCTCTCCCCATACTACAAAGAACTGGTCAATTGAGTTTGTCACATTGCTTGGATTCCTTCACAAGAGAGGAAACTCTGGATGGAGATGAAAAACCAACGTGTGCGAGGCGAAAAAAAAAATGTACAAAGTTCATATCAATCTGAAAGTTTCCCTGTATTTTGGTAATTCATTTGAAAAGATTCTCACCAACGGAAAGATTCAGAAACAAATTGAATGTTTCAATTGACTTTTCATCAGATGGATTAGACATGAGCAATTATGCAGCAGACAATGTGGCTCCTTGTCGTTATAATCTATATGCACTCTCAATTCACAGTAGGACTACTCACAACGGGCATTACACAGCATATTGCAGACACCTATATAGTGGCACGTGGCATGGATACGACAATTCACATGTGCCCCCAATTTCACCAAGATCACTTGTCATTGATAAGGCATATGTCCACTTTTATGAACAGGAGGGAACGAAGCAGCACCTTTGAGGTGCCTTTTTTCTCTCTTCTTTCTTTTTTTGATAAACTTAGTTCTCTATATAAGAAACAAACTGTTTCAAATGTCTCATTTATTTTCAAATTATTATTTAATTAGCCGAATAGATACTAAAATTGTATAATATACGTATACCGTAAGTAAATAAATTTAAATAATATACTTTTATAATTTACCTGATGGATTTTCGAATCCTGCTGAAATTTCGAAATACTAGTTTTGAGAAAGTTGCAGAATCATCAACCGAAATTTTTTATTTGATATGTCCGGCATTCACCAAGTTTCGTCTACAAAATAAATATTTTTATTTTCATTCGTATAAAAGTTTTTTTTAATACTCTTCTCCATCATCAGCTTATTGTGTATTTCTTGACAAATAGCTATTTCATGGTGAAGCTGAATGATCTAATGTCCGGTAAATTCCCTGTAACAACTGAGACACCTCAAGGCAGTGTTCTCGGTCCACTAATTTTCCTATTATATGTGAATGGTTTGCCTAACAATATAAGTACACAATTACACAGGCGACACTTCCATTATTCTTCCGAGTAAAACAGCAGAAGAAATGGATAATCTTGCTAACTCAATCCTACACGACTGGTGTTGCAGGCATACACTTATACCAGCATCAGAAAAAGCTGCTGTATGGCATTTGTTAATTCATCTTAAAGCCTAAATGATTTCTTTTTCCGGAATGAATCCTTGGCATTAACAGGTTCAACAATGTTTGTCACGTGATTTATCATACTGTAAAAATATGACCTGTCCCATCTACATAATGTAGTACAAAGGACTAATAAATCAAAGTCAAAATATGCTTTATCGTCTAAAGATTCATATCTTTTTGACAAAGCTTGGTTAAAATAAAAATTAAATAAAAAAAAACAAACAAAATTACATATATTAGCTATCGCTACTCAATCACATAAAACTATAAACTATAAAATAATATGCAATTTCAAGTAGATAATGAACATATGTGTATGTTTATAACAGAAATTGTTTGTATTTACTTAGCACAATATAACACTTTAGGAAAATAGCCAGTAATAGTGTTTTTAAAAAATTTCCGATATTGATTACATGAACTGTATTGAGAGTCAAATACAAGTCAATGAATCAATCAATCAAGCTTTATTATCCAAAAAATCCTCATTAACAAAGAAAGTTTTTTAAAAATATTAAAATTATGATATACAGTGAACAATCATTATATGGTTGAAAAATGTACATATACGAATACACATAATTAAAACAATATATAAACCATTACAGATAATAAATAAATAAATAAATCGTTACAGATTGTAAACATCTGAAATACTGAGAGATAAAATTAATCATCGATATATTTCATAATAGCCTTTTTTCAGAAGTACTCCTTTAACTAATTTTCTGAATTCTTTTGAATTTGCTATTGCCCTATAGCATAGCACATTGATTGGAAGGTGGTTGTATATTTTCTTGCTCTCATATATCAAATAAAATTTTGTAATTGCTGATTTTGGGATTGGCAAGGGTAAATTCCGACTTCTTCTCGTGTGGTAACGTCTGTCATCATTTACTGATGAGTATTTTTTTGTGAATTAGGCAAACGATTCCTAAAAGGGGTAAACAAGCTACATTGAGAATTTTTTTACTGATGAAAAGTGGTTTACAGTGGTCTTGTGATTTTGCCCTACATCTGTATCTGACAGCCCTTTTTTGTAGAACGAATACTGAATTTAGTAGTTGCTGGCTACAAAAGCCCCAAAAGGCAATTCCATATCTAAAGTGCGACTCTATCAAGGAAAAATACACAGTGCTGGCTGAGGATTGAGTTCGTTGGAAACAACTAGAACTGCATAGCAGCCAGATGCTGTTTTTTGGCATACATTTGTTATATTTTCTGACTGATTCGGCCGTTACTTTATAAAGATCCATAGTAATTTCATAAACTACACCTCACGATTTGATCTCCACAAACTTTATTTGAAAAATATATCACGACATGTTTCGCTAATACAGTAGCTTTGTCAACAGTGATTTGAATCTCTTTGAAGATGTCTCAAAAGTTGTGTCCGTTTTTATGAGTCTACTTCAAACTGTAATACTCATGCAATTTAATCGAAATAAGCGCCATTTGAATCACTGCACATTTGCCAACGTAAACAAGTCGATAAATTCCGTCAGCGTACAAATTGCGTAATCGGGATTCGATGAAGTCGACGGAGGCCGTTTTTGCCTGATTCTCATTGGCGAAGGTTTTACCGATGAGCAAGTTATCAAAGTGCTTGAAAAGATAGTAGTCTGTTGGCGACAGGTCGAGGGAGTATGGTGGGTGAGACAGGACTTCGACGCTCAATTTGTTCAAATTTCGCACGGTGATGGTTTGGCCCGGTTGCGGAAAGTTCTAGTGAATCACATCAGCCGCTGACCACCATACAGTAACAATAGCCTCTTTTTGGTGGGTTTTCTTATTTGGAAAGTGCTGTCTGCGTGGCTCATCGGTGTCCAACCACTGTCTTGAACGTCTCCTGTTGTCGTAGAAGATCCACTTTTCATCACACGTGATGAACCGAAAGAACAGAATTTGAAACGTAACAATTTCTGTCGGTCGTTCAAATCGTGGGAAACCTACTTCTTGAGCTGTATGACTTTTCCATTACGTTTCAAAGCATCGAAAACACATGAGACTTGACGACCAGTGCTTCCGCCATCTCACGCACCGTTTGTGATGGGTCAGTCTCCACAAGGGTCCTCAAATCCTCGTCCCGGATTATTGTAGGTCGACCACTTGGGGGCTCATCTTCGAGCCTAAAATATTTGAAACGAAATTTCACAAACCAACGTCGAACTGTGCGTTCATTGTCAAATGACTGATTAATTTGTTTGGTCCGTTTCGGTAGCGCTTTGGTTTAATTTCAGTTCGTAAAGAAAAATTGGCCAAAAATCGCTTAACGACATCAATTAAGTTGCTGTCCTCGTGGACTTTTAGTAGAAGAGCTTCATGAAGCAAGAGCCGAGTCGATCCAACTACGAAACCATTCATCACTTGGAAGGATCGATTGCGACTTGATATATAGTTCTGATACAGATTCTGTGAAACATGTTCTCCCTTACGAATCAGTAGACAGTTGTCCTGAAAATCTATAGAAGAAAATTGGATTAGATAATTTAGAAAACACTTGCTACATGAATATCATTTTACAAGTCTTGCTCATGACAAGGAATTTCAAGAACGAGGTTTTAACGATGAAAGATAATGATAATAGGGGTTCTATTGAAAAATAGGGAATCAATACTACTGACCGCTCTGGATTGAATTATTCCGTGCAATCTATCTCTTCTTGTGTTTGTAGATCTTTTGCTGAAAAAATCCTCACTTGTTTACTTCGTAGTAAATGTTCAAGAAGTAGCAAAAACGTAGATATGTGATTTTCTGGAACTCCAACTAGCCTTTCCTAACATGACTGATAACCAGTCCTTGCAAACTTATTATTAAAATATCTGAAAATAGAACTTTTAACAGGTGATGATCAACTGTATTGCCAAACATGCGCCAAACTAAATAACTATTATAAGAAAACAAGTATATCTGAGGCACCAGTCAATCCAATATTAACACTGATGATATTCAAACATGACTCAACTTCTGACGGAAGTACCCAACTCTTACGAAGGTTCGAAATAGATGAACACTTCAATCTAGCAGACCACTATTATAATCTTCATGCAGTCATTGTGTACTGTGGTTCTGGCGTTGAATCTGTTCATTATACGGGCTGGTTTAAGTTTGACGATAGTCGTGTCACTAAATGTTCTGGCGAAGTTTTGAATTTAATGGAACCTCTGGAGATACTCTACATTTTGTTTTATGAAAGAGAAAACATTGGCAGGTTAACATCTTCAGATGATGTGGTGCTGCAGGTTTTTCCGGGTTTTCTTGCAGCTGAAAAACCAAATGTGCCACTGGAATCAATGAAGTCGCCCCGGAGCGCCAATTAATTTTTGTTGTTTCATAATTTCATGATTTGTATTACTTTCTTCTTTGATATTATAACTAAAGTGTTCATTTATAGGAATAAGCTGAAAAGGGGCAATGCATTAAAATTTGAAAACAAATGAACAGCATTAATGTATAGGTACAAATTCTCCATCGACTAGTATACAACACGACACAATAGAATAAATATTTATTGACATATGGAGCTACAAAAACACATTCCATTAACGGATATATTTTTTCAAACAAACTAATAATTTGTCATCTCGATTGATTCATGGGTCTCAATGGTATTAGGTATAAAGTTTAATTTCGATGTCGTTTTGACCAAATTTATTGAACATTTTCTCTTACTTTTAGAATACACAGAATGGTCATCAAAAAGGTTTCGCGAAACTGTCAGATATAGAACTCCTCGTAAAAATCCAAAAACAGGTTAGTTTATGAAGGAGTCAAGATTTGATTTCAAAACCATTGAAGAAAATCCATAACTTATTCAAGTAACACTTTACATTACACATATAGCCAGTGGGCATACTTGAAGACTGACCATAAATCAAATTATCCAAAAGAACAACTCTCAACTCTCTACATTGTTAATGGACTGACACCTATTAGAAAACAACTACTCTCCTGGCTAATACCATGAAGGGCGTTGGATTATATCCGACAGGTGTCAATGCAGGATTCTTCACTGAAGTTATTCCATCTACCTGTTAACGAGGTAACGTGATTTATAGCCAGTTTTCAAGTATGCCCACTGACTATATGTAAAAAGTTTTCTTTCTTTATATGAGGAATTGGGAAATTTCGGATATGCGGTTGGTTACCTCGTTCACGGGCACATGGGGCGATGACAAGCCTGTTGTTTGTTGTCCGCTTCAGCCTAGTTCGAGGTATGATACTATGAAGGAATTCGATTCTCAATTATGGGAAATCATCGACTTTATGTTGATGATAGACACTACGTTGCACTGACGAGTGGCCAAACAGCCCGAAAACGGTCTGCAAGTGTGTTCCAATAATTGAAAATCTATTGCGGCAACATCATATGCAGGAATAACTTCAGTGAAGATGATTCAACACTTTACTATTAGATTTCCACTTGAAAATTGAATGGGTAGGGTGAAAATACTTCACAATTCACACAACACTCATATTTAATGCTAAGAGCTGTTTCGACAGACTATGTTATCTTCTGAACGAGTTATGAGTTCGTAGGAAGCCTTGCTTTGCTTACACCTGTATTATGAATCATAACATGCTAAGACATTTTCGTATGAATAAATATAATTCAATCCACAGTAAAGCGTGTGTGAGAATTTGTTTGGCATACACAATGTTTTATTGTTTGAAAACACTAAGGCGAATGCATGAGCGCTTTAAGTCGATATTGTGGAGGGATATATCCGGGCGAGTGAAAACAAGCCACTATCGAAGAGTGAATGAAACTGGGAAATGGTGTGAATAGTTTTCCGAAACTTGAGTTTAAGGAGCAATAACGTACTTCGGGATTATACTGGATTGCTTTACGTATTCCAGCAAAACGAATACTATTATGAATGACATCAACATGAAACCGGTATCCACATCTATGAAAGGCGAAATAATTATACATCCTGCAAAAATATTGTCATTTTTCTCGTTGAAGACAATCTGAAAAATGTTGAGAGAAAAAATGACTTCACTAGAGAAATGTCAAAGTTTGAAAAAGTTTTAGGGAAGATATTCAAATAGACAGACACATCATTATGTAATTTCATGGGATGCTCACAATAAAAAACATCAGTCATACGAACGTGACGTCATAGACATCAGTATGCAGGAAAGCTGAATGTCGACTTAGCAGAAACGCATTTTCATCAGAATCACAAAATTTTTCATTTTCAAATTCAGTTTCGCCTCTTTTCCATTAAATCCTTTAAATAATAATATTTCCTGGCTGCTTCGTTCCTTTTATTACGTCCAAAAATGTTTTTAGTATCCCACCGTATATCCAGATTACGATACGGTACATAACATTCTAATTAGTTTAAGCCAGAGATCCATACAACTGAAATGTAAAGGCTTTTCCCGTCGTCTGTATCAAACCAAATCATTATAATCAAGTTAAACTTGTTTCGCTGTACAATCATTTCCTCGAAGAGTTTTTAATATGAAAATGATTTAGTGAATTGTGGTAATACATGAAAATGAATATTGTACATGAATATTGTATTCAAATAAACTAAACTAGGTAATAACTACGATAATGTTGAAACGTTCTTTATTCATTCCATCGATATTTCATTTACTTGTAACAGTTTCATTAGTTCAGACTTCCATTGTCTAATATGATATAAATTCATTTGAAATACCGAAAAGAATCTGTAAATAATCAAAAAAGAGAGATTAGCTAAAAAACTAACAATTATATTAAGCAAAAAACTGAAATTACAATGGAATAAAATACAAACAGCAACCAAAAAATTAAAAAATTAAACTAATAACACGAGATGAAAATTGAAAAAATTATTAACAAGAAATGAAAATTAAAAGATTCCAAACCAAGTTACTTCACGACGTTTCGATTGTTAGTATCCACAATCGTCTTCTTGTGATAACTGGACTTATTCCTCCTAGATCTGACTATTTATAGATCATTCGAGTGCTTTCACCTATCCCCTCTTCCCTTTCAACGCTTCATCATTTTAGCGGAAGCTGACCGTTTAGCGGGAGTTGGTCGTGTTCCGAAATGGTTACTCCAAAGTGATGGTGGAACAAACTTTAGCTTGAAGACAGCAAGAGCTCCACAAGAGAAGCCGCCACAACCAGTACTTGTACTTCCCTACATCAGAGGATTGTCGGAAAGGATAATAAGGATTGGGTCCAGGTATAACATCAGAACTTGCTTCAGATCTGGGAACACTATCCGTAGCAGTCTCACAAAAATCAGGACACCAAACGCGAACTGCGATTCCAAGAATTGCTTTTTCCGGACACTTTGCGAGTGCGGAGAATCATACATCGGTGAAACTAAGAGGCCATCGAAAGTTTGCATTGCCGAGCATAAGAAACATACACTGCGAGGAGAAACCAGCAAATCAGGAACAGCAGAGCACGTTTGGCTCATCAACACAACATCAAGTGGGCTCAACCTGAATTCATCCATAAGGAAGGATACTGGTTTAGGAGAAAGTTCAAAGAAGCCGCATTTATGTTGTCCAACAACGCATTTAGCCAAGCTAGCGTAGAGATACGCAACATATGGAAACCTCTTATCAAGCGAAACACGATCAAGTCCTGCCAAACGGTCAGCTTCCGCTGAAACCGATGGAGCGGAAAGAGGGAAGAGGGGTAGATGAAAGCACTCGAATAACCTATTAAGGTCGAGTCAAACACATCAGTTCCGTCATGTCACAGTTTCGGCGCCGAACGGAACAATCCATCATAAAAAATATTATTAATAGAAATATGCCACCGGCTTTCACATTCATCCGTTGCAGAACAGTTTCCAAACAAACAGGTTTCGACCCGTCTACCGTCCGACCGATTTTATAATCCCCGCGACGATATGTTTTGGTTTTGCCGGAAACATGTTGGGCGGTACAAATGAGTGTGAGAAAATATAATGTTTTAAATGATTTGTCACATGCAAAATATATGGACATTAATGTCAAAAATAATATTTGGAATAATAATATTTTAAACATACGCTGCCTCCGTGAAATAGCTCTTCTCCAGTGTGTGCCTTGTTTTTTCATTTTTTTTTAATTTTTGAAAACAATACGTTAAAGCAATTTTTCGACATCCTAAAATATTGATGAAATTTTACATAATCATGAAGCAGTTCTTTATACAGTGTCGCGTATTCTCCTTCGATGTATCTTTTTTTCCATGCGTCATGAATCCATTTCCGTCTTTTTACTTGGTTTGCTTCCGCTTCTTCTTCGTCCATCATTTTGAAAGATTGGTCGCTGAATAATGATGCATTCCGGGTGTGTACGAACAGACGAAACTAATAGTTCTGTGACGGAACGGTACCCGTTCGGGGCTGGAACTGTGACGGGACTGATGTGTTTGAATCGGCCTTAGTCAGATCTCGGAGGAAGAAGTCCAGTTATCACCCGAAGACGATTGTGGATACTAACAATCGAAACGTTGTGAAGTAACTTGGTTGGAAATCTTTTAATTTTTAATTTTCATTTCTTGTTAATAATTTTTTTTAATTTTCATCT
Source organism: Leptinotarsa defecta (assembly GCA_015342085.1). Lineage (NCBI taxonomy): Eukaryota > Metazoa > Arthropoda > Insecta > Coleoptera > Chrysomelidae > Leptinotarsa > Leptinotarsa defecta. Next base: position 2,130 of record WOGO01002538.1, on the reverse strand, counting down.
CGTGTTAATAGTTTAATTTTTTAATTTCTTGATTGTTGTTTGTATTTTATTTCATTGTAATTTCAGTTTTTTTGCTTAATATAATTGTTATTTTTTCAGCCAATTTCCCTTTTTTAATTTTTTACAGATTCTTTTCCGTATTTCAAATCAGTTTATATCATATTAGACAATGGAAGTCCGAATTGATGAAATGCACCAAGAAACATTGTCAACTTTACCTTCAAACAAACATTCATACCTACAACAACTTAGAACTTCAGGCCTATGTCGACTTTAGAAATAATGTTCGAATTATCTTGTCTCAAATTACAGAGAAAAACCCTATAGATATTATCTTGGATGGAGGCCTTTATTTTTGTAAGCAACGCGAACTTATTTTTTCTTGGAAAACGCCACTGGAGACCTGATTCGAAAGCTCACAATCAGAGTTCACACGTTCTCACGAATGAATAAATAATTCTAGGGCACTGCGACAGGACTGGACGGTCTCAGAAGAATTAACGTCGAACATTTGAATGACTGGCTATTCTCTCCTAATGCAGCACCAATAAGGTTATAGTTGAGGGAAATAGGGAACGGAGAGGTCTGAATACATGATTGTGCGCTCCGAACATTTAACTAGTTTCCAGTAAGCGTGTTGAATAATAACCATTGAAACAGGACAGTTGCTCCGTCTGGTGCGGGAGAAAAGATTCTAGACCTAATCAGCACTCGTGACTGCACTTACTTTTTCTTCAACTTTTGTTCTGATTCGAATTGTTTGCTCGTTTGACGGCATTTGCTGGTTGAACGACTTTGGTAGATCGAACATGAATATTTCATGACGAATAAGTATAAATTTACTGGACGAGTCCTTAGTGTGTACTTATTTGATTGATGATAATGATAGGAGTGTATATTTGCAATCTGGTCAGACGGTACCCGGTTGGTTAGCGTTAGTGGTTCGTTCTATTCGTTCCATCAACCGCTATGTGAACGTTGGTTCGATCTCAACTCAACATCTCAGTACATCCTCAGTCCCATTCACAGGTCAAAGTTACAAGTAAATATTGCATTGAAAATTTGTATTTTAGTTTGTAAATTACATTAATACATTTCATTTCATACTGAAAATATACAGCAAATGTAATGTACAAGGTCTTGAAATAGGGACTTCCAAACTTTGACAATTGATAATGGCCATCTTGTTGAAGCTACATCTGTCAAATTAGTTGTAATTTATTCATTCAGTTTTGCCAAACCACCATGGACGGATATATCATTCAACAACACTTGCAAATAATAAAATTGTTTTATCAAAATGGGCTCATTTAACAAATTGTTTTTATTTCATAATTTCAAAGTTTATGTTTCAAATAGTACATCTGCAAAAATCTTAATTTTCACTCTTTATCTTCCTCCTCAAATTAATTGTTCAATGTGGCGTTCACCGAAAAGGGGCGTGGTCAAGCTAGACGTCACATCAGTCGACTCGGCGACAAGGGAGTGCTAGCGGATAAGCGAAATACGTGTGCTAAAGCCACAGAAAGCAAGTTGTGTGTTGTTTACTGCAGTGTGTCAACTGCGTGAATATGAATAATGATAAAAAATGACGTTACAAGTATTGCATCGTTTCTAAATGCAAGACTTCTTCGGTAACTACACCAGGCAACATTTTTATTTCACTGTTACGAAAGTTGTGACACCGCGATATGAGGAGGGCCGATTTTGTATCTGCCAAGGGAACGCATTTTTCTTGCGAAAATCATTTTAATGTAACTATGAATGATAATGATTAATAAAAAAATTATAGTTTACTCTGAGCACTTCTTTGAATTTTAGGTTGAAACAGGCTTAGAAAATTACAAAACTATGAAAGTGGGAAAAATTATATTGAAACCCGGCGTAATTCCACATATATTTGATTGCCAGATTGATAGACCGACGGCCCATACATCTAAAGCTCCACCGTTTGTTCAAAAAAAGGAAAAACAAATTTTGTTGAATACTTGTAACGAAGATATCGCTGAAAATCAAATCATGTTTGATGAAGCAGGTACACAGGAAAATACCTTTGATGTTGGAATTCAAGTTAATAAACATGTTTTTCGAAGATCAAAAGCTAAACAGATCGTAAATATTATATACCTC
>WOGO01002537.1:0-15659 GCA_015342085.1 Leptinotarsa defecta | reverse complement strand
AGGCTGTCATTCTTGGCTCACTGCGTTTGCTCAGGGCACATGATTCTTGGACCCAATGATCACTTACCCCACGGTGTGGGGAGTGATCACTGGTTGATTATGCTGGCGCGCCCTCACGAATGTGTTGGGGCTTCGGGGGATAGGGCCTGACCAGCGCACACTACGGTGAAAAAAAAAATAATAATGATTATAATATTACGGTAAGAAATAATAATAATAATAAGATTTATTCACAGTAAGCAACATATAAATACACAAAAAAGTTAATTTGAAAATACAGTAACTCAATAAATTAGGATAAGTGGTGAATGAAGGTTAATGAACACGAAAAAAACACAGAAGTAGCTGCAAAAGCTACTTGTATATGTGTATATGAAGGCAGTAACAAAATATATTTAATATAAGAGTACAATTGACATAATCGTTGAAAACTGCGATACTGAATATTACTGGAGTTTTTTCCCAACACCAAATCGTTATTTTCAATACTTCGACACGCGTTTCGATCACTAAGTGATCATCTTCAAAGAGGAAGATAACTACGATACTATTATTCATTCTAATTCCAAAGTTTTTTTCCCAAATCAGTTATATTTAAGTCACATTCCGGTTAATTTTATATTTTCGGGGTAACCTTCAATACTGGATAATACGACATATAGACACAGATACTTGAAATTATTTTTAATATGTGTAATTCATATTTTTTCTCTCTATAGTCTTTGCTTGAAAATTGTATTGATTATTGGTCTATTACTGACAATCAACTTTTTTATTTTCTTTTTGAATAACTTATCAACAGATATATTCTTTAGCTCATTTGGTAAGAAACTATATATTCTTGGAGCAAGGTAATTTGCACTTCGTTGACCTATACATTTTTCACTTCTGAGAAAGAAAATTGCATCAGCTCTTCTAGTATTGAAGGAATATTCATGAGGGGTGAGTTGAGTTTCATTAGCTTTGACATGAAGTAAAATTTTTTAACAAATATTTGTCTCAAATCTCTACATTGAGATTCATTATATAGTGTGTCAGAAGAAAATGTCAGCTTTTTGCCATACATAATTTTCAGAACCCATCTCTGCAAAACCTGTACTTGGTTCAAGAAGCAATCATTGACCCCGCCTCAGCTCAAAATCCCATTAAATAGTAAGGACTCTATCAAGGAAGAATAAACAGTTTTCAACTGGGTGATGTTCAAGAAATCCTTCAAATATTTGAATTTAGATAAAAAACCTCTTATTTTTCCTGATATTTGTTTTGTTTGCATATTCCACTTCATATGTCGATCGACAATGATTCCTAAATACTTTATTTTGTCACCTTCCTCCATTTGAGAGTCTAATCCTACATTCAAAAGCCCAAGATCTGGTAAACCACAAGCATACAACATGAAAGGAAGGTTAGTTGTCTTCTCATAGTTTAATGTTAATTTGTTCCCTTCAAGCCAATTTGATATGTTGGGAAAGTCATTCTCTACTTTCTCTTTGAGTTCTTGCTAGGTTGATGCTCCGTACACCACAGCAGTATCATCAGCAAAGCAAATGATTTCACCACTAGTGTCTAGAAATAACATACTATTTATGTAGATACTGAACAGAAGAGGTCCGAGAACAACTCCCTGAGGTACTCCATGTGATACTATTTGTGTTTCACTGAGAATTCTATCAATTTGAACTTTTTGTTCTCTACCCAATAAATAGTTTTCAAGAAGGTTATAAATATTTCCTCTTATTCCATATCGTTTAAGTTTATTAAGTATTATTTTGTGAGAGACAGTGTCAAATGCTTTAGACAGGTCTAGAAAAATACTGACGATAGGAATTTTTTTATCTAACGATTCATAAATTATCTTCGTCATTCTCAGAATAGCGTCCTCTGTAGATCTGCCCTCTCTAAAGCCATATTGACGATCTGATAAAATATTGAATTTTTTTAAGTAAGAGTATAATCTTTTCTTGATGATTTTTTCAATTATTTTCGATAAGTTAGAGATTAGTGTAATGGGCCTGTAATTAGAGACAGATGATTTATTTCCACCTTTGTGTAGGAATTTTATTATTCCGCTTTTAAGTATTCTAGGAAAATGCCCCATATCAAAACATTTATTTACTAAGAATACTAGGGGCTTGGCTATTTCTGATGCATTCTCTTTTAAGGTGTCCGTCCTTAGTTTATCCGGTCCAGAAGGATGTAAATACATGGTTTGATAAAAAAACTCGATTCTGTCGGTATCATTGGAACATCTGAGATTTTTTCACCAAGATAATTTACAGTTTTCCATAAAGCTTTAAATGAGTTTTGATTTTTTTCAATTTGTTTAGAAAAATTTTTTTTTGTTTATTTAATTTTTCGATCTTGGTTTCGTAATTTTTATATCTTTCTTTCAATTCTTCATTTTTATATACGGATATTTTAGAGATAATTTGTGAAGTTTAATTTTTTCGTCAATTGAATTCAGTAAAGATGAAGTCATCCATTTTTCATAAACTTTTTTTGTATGGAATTCTGTGAAATTTTTCATTTTCTCAATAAATTTTGCAGTAATATTATCTACACTATTCTCTTGATAAAGTTCATTCCAGGTTTCATTTCGCAAAGAATTCCTCAATTTGTCGTAATCTAAGAATAATTTGAAGTAATTCTGTTTCACATTCGACTTGTTCGACTTATTCGACTTATGGAAAGTAAGTCCTATTAGATAATGATCTGTAATGTTATATCTGAAGATGAAATATTTCATTTGCATTTCTCTGCAGTTTGCGTTGTTATTAACAAAAAAATGATCTAAACAGCTTCGACTAGGTAATCGTGAATACTCGTTTATATATGAAACAAATCCAAAGTAACTGAGGATATTCTTATACTCCTCTATATAATCAGAATCTTCAATCAAATTTCCATTTATGTCTCCTGTAATTATATTAATTTCTGTTTTTTGAAAATTTCTCAGATATTCCAGAAAATGTTGATTAAAAACTTTCGAATCAATGCTCGGTGAACGATAAATGGCAGTAATATTAAATTTTTTTTTCAGCGGAAATCTGAATTTTTAGTGCATCATTTTCACCAATCAGTACTTTACATGTTGTCACTTTTAGTGACTCCTTCATAAAGATAATTATCCCGTGATTTTTGTTGAGTGATTCATGACCGTACACCAATTGATAACCTTGAATTCTGTATAAGTAGGGATCAGATAGCTGGTGTGTTTCTGTAAGTATTATTATTACATCTATATCAATTGAAAGTTTATCAAGTAAGACTAAGAAGGAATGTATATTTTTTGCAACACTACGTATGTTCATATGTATAATTTTCAACTCATCGGGGTCAACGATGTCCCTGAAGCAATCAAGGTCTCGTATTATATTGGCAGAAATGGGTTCGTTTTCATATTCTCTAATGTATGGATCTATCTTTTCTCTTTTATTTACAATATATTATTCAATTATGAATTGGAAGTTTATTTAATTTACTTATTTTTTTCTGGTATTTACGGGGCTGTATTTGAGATTTCTCTTCTTTCTTTTTATTTCAGATTTTCCAACGGACGTTTCTTCCTCACTCTCAATTCCTTCTTCAATCGAAGAACCTTCCTCTTTCTCGTCTTCCAATTTTTCATTATTTTGTAGTTCTTCAATAGAGTATGGTTTCCCGTTCACGACAAGTATAAAGACTCTTATTTTCGCATCCAGGTGCTGCGATTGAGCGGGTTTTTGATGATATCTCAAAACATTTATTGTCTCTCTATCTGCTGTCAATAAATCATCTGCAAATAAATCATCTGCAATTGAAATATTCTTTTTCCTCAGTTGTTTGAGTTTCTCCTTGTTGCTGAATAAAGATTTGTTCTGAAGGGCTGAAATAAATTCAACAAGTATCGGGACTCTGGATCCTTTCCCAGTCTATATATATCGTTTATATGCTCTCCATTTACTCTAGACCCTAGATTTTTTTTCAGAGTATCAATAACTTTGTTGATAAGTTTTTCATTTTCCTCTTTCTCAATACCAAAAACAACAATTTTATTTCGTTTTATCCTTCTTTCCAGTTCAACACATTTTTGTTTGAAAATTTCGATTTCGTGAGAAATGAGGCTAATGCCTCATTCAATTTTTGTATCAATTCACAAGTTGTTCTTTGAAACTCGTCTTTGATCTGATTGGTTTGGTCCTGATTCGCCTTCAGTAGTAAATTATATAACTGGAGATGCTCTGCCGATAGATTTGTGGAATCGTTCATAGTTGCAGCTATAATTATTTGGTTTATAAATCACAAAGTGAAGTTTCTCAAAATTCTCGCTATCTGTTACAATTTGGCAAAAAAACGATTCACTTCAAAGGTCAATTTTTTTCTATGGTGTTCTCACAATTGGGAGGTGATTCAACATTTGGTGACGGATCTTCAACTTACTGACTATATCAGCAGCCGTATTTTCATTTGGTGCACTTTTCCAGATTTATCTCGCGCTTAATTTCACAATTTTTTTACTGTATTTGGAAGTACACATCACAACCATTTAGAGCCAAGACCAATAAAAGCACGCCAAGTTCGACCAAATGTCAAGGTTTTGCTCACTATTTTCTTCGATTAACGTGACGTAATGCATCAGGATACATGGTCGTGCAGTCAATAAGGAGTATTATCTGCACTGCTTATGAAAAGCAATACGAAGAAAACATCCGGTATTGTGGAAAAACAATTGCATCACGATAATGCACTAGCTCACTCGTTATTGCTTGTTCGTAATCATTTTGCCAAAAACAACACCTTTATCATGCCTCAGCCACCATATTCACCAGATTTGGCTCACTGTGTCGTTTTCTTATTCCCCAATATTGAAGAGACTAATGAAAGAATGGCGATTTACGATGATTGACGAGATGAAAGCCGAATCGCTAGGAGAGCTCAAGAACATACCAAAAAGTGCATATCAGAACTGCTGCGAGGATTAGAAAAAACGCTGGCACAATTATATATGATGCGAACTACTTTAAAGGGAACAACAACAACAACAACAACAACAAAAATACATATTTTTTGACAAAAATGAAAATTCACTTTAGTTTTCTGAACAGACCTCCCATATTGCCATTTCAGTTTTCAATAAAACCTTTCATCGACTCGGTATTTGGTTCATATTCGCATCATACATTACGTTAATATTCGAATATTGGAGAGTGAAAACAATCGAAAAGCCAACCGCAGTATCAATTAACTGGTATCTTGCCTTCATGGTCTACATTCAATTATTTTCGAACAGCGATATCGGAAATACCTTGAGAGTTTCCCTTTTATTGGCTATAAAAATACCTCTGTGGAGCATTGTACTAATCCAACAAACAATTACGCGATTTAGCGAAGGTATTGTCAACTTTCACTTTTTTTAATTTACTTCACCAATTATCCACAAGACAATGAGTTAATAATAATTGATTTTATTGAGTTTTCGGCCACAGAAATGAAGAGAAACTCATGAATACTAACGTCTTACCCAAAAAATGTATTGAAATGTAATTGAACTAGCAAATGCATCTTGGAACGGGTTCTAAATCGATCGAATCCTCTTATTAATATTAATACTACTTCAGGACTAAAAAACTAGAGGAAATTATACTTTATACCTAATAACTATATGGAATCTTTTGATTTTTAATTTTCATTTCTTGTTAATAATATTTAATATTCATTGCTTGTTAATAGTTCAATTTTCAATTGTTAGATTAGATTGTCGGGGAGCTGGCCCCTGGCCTGATCCACTGCGACCTTTTCAGATATATTGTCATGCTCCTTGGTTGTTAGAACTCATTGTCCAGCTTGATCTCTTTGATGAGATTCCTCAACCTTGACACCGACCCCTTCATATAGCTGGCAGCATCTGGTTTCTCTTCCCCGCATCTTGCGTATCTCATCCTTGCTATCGCTTCGCATTCACAGAGGACATGTAGTGCGGTTTCTTCCTCTTCTTGACAAAACCTGCATTGGATTTCTTCTGTCAGACCCATGTTGCTCATATGTTTCCTGAGTCGACTATGCCCCGTAAGTAGACCCACCACTACCCCTACAACCTTAAGGTTGTGCTTTAGCAGGCCTTCCGTGAATCTGGGCGATGGTTTCTTTATGAACTTTTCACGTGCCCCATTCCTGGGAGCTTATTCCACCAATCTATCGATTCGTCTTGAATCCATGAGTTTATGGATGTCTTTTTAGATGCTTTCGCTACCCCGCAGAAGGGTTCTGGGCTGATTATAGCCTTGGATGCGCCTTCACGGGCTAGAACATGGGCCTTCTCATTGCCCTTGTGACTCTCATGTCCGGGTACCCAAACTAGAGTGACCTTATTTTGGGTACTAGCTCCTTGAGTGTGCTCAGACAGTTTCCCACCAGTTTTGAGAGGACTTGAAATGAGCTGAGCACCTCAATTAGCTGAGAAAATGACAATGATTTTATTTGTGACCTTCTTCCTGTTTATTTTCCCATTTTTTAATTGTTGGTTGTATTTTATTTCATTGTAATTTCAATTTTTTTGATTAATATAATTTTTATTTTTTAGCTAATCTTTTTAATTATAGATTTTTTCAGGGATTTCGAATCAATCTATATCATATTAGACAATGGAAGTCCGAACTAAGGAAATGCATGTACAAAAGAATAGATGAATTGATGAATGTAGCCGTTACTATTACGTGGTAGTACCACATAGTAACTAACGTTACTGCAGACTCTTTGAGCCGTGTGGACGATACAGTAACCATGGTCATTTTTTGACGAGTTTTCGCCTTTGGAAAGTGCCTGGATGGCCCATCGGTGTCCAACTGTCGATCGTTTAAATCGTGTGGCACCCCCTTTTTAAGCATTTTGACCTTTCCAATACGTTTTCAACCTTCAAAAACTGCAAGGGACCTGTCGCCCAGTTCTTCCGCCACTTTTCCGCACCGTTTGTGATGGTTCAATCTCCACCAGGGTCCTCAAATCCTCGTCCACGATTACTCTAAGTCAGTAGTTCTTAACCCTATAATCATGCGGGACCATTTGACAAAATTTCTGTCTGGCCATGGACCACCAAATTGGTTAATTAGTTTGTAGTTAACGATTAAGGGAAAAACATATTTTAAATAGATTTTTAATATAAAGTACCTTACAATAACTATAAATAAATACAGTACAGTTACAGTAAATAAATGGAATGGTTGTTCTAATTCATCTATAAATAAAATACGCATAAAATTATTTAATGCCCTTCAATGCTTAGATAAAATCTGTAACTGTAACAAAAATTGCAAACTTACACAATTTTGTTCATTATGAAATTTTCTATGTTTTTTAACATTTTCATTTGTAACTAACGTTACTGCAGTTTCGTCCTATACGGACATTTTCAAACTTATACAAGTTTGTTCATTTGTTTACAAGTTTGGTATTGTATAAGTTTGAAAATGTCCGTATAGGACGAAACTGCAGTGACGTTAGTTACAAATAAGAGTGGTGAAACACATAGACAGTTTCATTTCTCATTAACATTCTCATAAACATTAATTTGCATTCGTAGGGAAGAATTGGCCGAAAATCACCTAACGACATAATATAGCAATAAGCTGAATTCATAATGCATTCAAAATATTCTGGTTTGTTTCTCTAGGGCGTGATAATAATGTTTTCGTCCTTTTTTCGAATTGAATATTGATAAACAACATCTGTTTTCATCGAAACCTGTTTCAAGTATTATTATTATCCATATTTAAAAAAATATAGATATCCCGCATATCGTGGGCAGATGCAACCAACATTCGAGAAAACTCACTCCTCATAATTACTAGCAAAAGTAAAAATGGAAATTTTTGCATTACAGAATTCGTCCATTGTTTCATGATTAATAGTTTCAACGATTATTACAAGATATATTAAAGCGTGTCCACGATAAAATCTTTAATAATATCCCTAAGGAACGTACTCTAATGGCCAGTTGAATCTTTATAATCGAATTACTGTTATTACAATAAGAAACGTTGTAATTTATTTTATTGTGTACACCTGTAATGATAACGTCTCCTTGGAATTGAGCATTCTTTGTCTTTATGTTAATTTTGCGATCCGAATATGAAACATGTTTCAATTATACCGCAATTCTAATCTCTGCTTATGTTCCATAATCCACCTACCTCAAAAAAAAATACATGTGGGCTTTCCAGAAAGGCAAATTTAAATTTATTTTCTAATTCAGTTTTCCAAAAAACCCACCTTTCTATTCAACTAGCGAACAGATCTAACAAAAATATGTTTACAACTGTCAATTTTAATTTCAAAATAAATAAGTGCGTTTCTACCTAAAGGCAGCCCAAACCAAAATTGCAACCTTAATCTTCAAAATGATTCACTTTGTAAAACAAAGCCCATACAATAATTACAATCTTTCTTCATCACGTGTGTCGCATCGGTTTATCAGGCCGCTTGAATTTCTTTTGTCACGCACTAGTTTTGATTTTGCGATAACTCTTGAGATCCTAATTTAAATCGTATGATGTGAGGGAAAATCATAATGTGCATGAAATTGCTAATGTAATTATTGTACTCGTATTTAGTTTGATACGGAATAATACCGTATATGTGACGAATATTCTGAAGAGCTGCGTATAGACTCAAATTTTGTTCACTTCTGAAGACGAAATGTTTAAGTATTGTATAATTTCTTGGCTATTTTTTGATTGACAAAATTATTGAAAGCGACAAATTACTGATAAATAGAACATTTTTATTTGTGAAAAATACTTCAAATTTACTAATTAACTATTGGGGTAAACTGAAAAGTATGTTCTTTCTACATTTGCATAAAGTACTTCATTACGATTTTCATATTTTTCAGATTGTGGAAGATGAAAATACCCAAAGAAGGTAGAAAAAAATGAAAGCTTGTAAAAAATAGGAGTTTCTAATAATATATTGATGATAGACATGAACACAGTTACGGTATAAGAGGAAAATTATTTTTTTTTACTAATTTTCATTATTTTTTCTGATTGATTCGGCCGTTACTTGATGAATATGATTATTCCATAAACTACACCTCAGAAAGATCAAGTAAGGTGTAGTTTATGATATTTTCATTGTGTTATGGTTTGCTTGAGATCGGACACAAAAGTTTGTTTTACTAGTAGTTAAGGAATACAAAAGTTTGTTTCAGTAGTTGTTTGAGAAAAATGGGAAATAGTTAGCAAGAACAGTTGGTCTTATAGATAGGTATTGTTTTCCACTCACGACTCGAAAACACGAGATTTCCAAAATGCAATGATGGATATCTTATTTCATTCATTTTCATTTACTTTCGAACAATAATTTAATTTTTCTTTCAAATGAATGATATTTTCGTTTGTCATGAATTAGGTTTTTCTCCTCTTGAAATAGGTATGTAAAATAATCATTACTTCTTTCTTGCTTTGATTATGATACGTTTTATTCGGTTCGAGATGAGTGAGTTGATTTTCTTATTGAAATGTATTACATGTTGTTAATCTCAACAAAAGTAGATTTAATACAGATCCGAACCAAAGAAATTTGGATAAGGGTCAAAATCACCTGAAAATCATCTTTGAATGAAAGTCATAAAATATGCAGGTCTGTATTGAAAAATTGAGATAGAGGGTTGGATTCGAAATCTGATTAGGTCAAATTGTCCCATGATATCTTAATAATCGGCCCTGATATTCTCGATTTCTTTGAACCACTTAACAGTGCTTCTATAAATGCAACTTTTTTTTCATTTGACCGACCTTATAACTCTTATGGTTTGAAAATTACCAATACAGTCCCATTAAAAAAGCGGCCACTCTGTATATAAGTGAATTTTCTTATTTTGCATAGTAACTACTTTATAATGAGCATGAGTATAGAAAAATTAACACAGTATCTTCCAAATTTTTTTGTAGCCCAGGAGGTACACTTAAATGACTAGTTTCAAAGTTTCGATTATAACACTTTCTATTAGGATTTGACAGATAAATGAGTCGAAAAGAAAATTTTATATTTCTAATTATATCTAAAATTTAAAAATGCAAATATTAAAAATTCATGACTTGAATTTGTTTAAAATTTTCACCCTAGAAACAAATGAATGGCGCCGTGTCCAATTGTTTCGTTGTCATCTGGCATAGTTGAATTTTTTTCTGTATAGAAAATTTTTCGGTAATAAAGAACAAAAAGTAATGCACGAAATTTTTCAAGAGAATGACTGTTTAAATAATTCTCAAAACAGTTTCTTCTGATGAGCACTGTATATTTATTTTACTCTCTGAGAATGAATAAATAAACCGTTAACTTGACCTATTCAGTTGAAGCTTCGACCAAATCGGCATTACGTTGCAATTTTCAGTTTACACCTTTACTTTGTTAAGCTAATGCGATCCTGACAAAAAACAAGTTAATCCGCCCTTCTTCAGTTGAATGCTGTGAAAAGTACAATAGCTTCGGACAACGGCGATCCCCTTGGTGCTTATAGATATTCAAATGTTCGATAATAATAAAACGAATCGGGTTTGCGAACTTTTGCTACTATAATTCGATGTAGATGTAGTTGGGCGATATGGACTCGCGAAAAAATAAAACCAGTTTCATGGGAATGATCGATGCGATTATAACAACTCCGTGGGAGCTGACTGTTTTTTTTTATGACGGTTGATAATGGCGTGACGAAAAAGTCAACTAGTTATTGAATCCTATTTCTGGAGTTGTGGTTCATTGCTTTGATTTGATAATCTAAACATTACGTTAGATCGAATTAAACATAAATATTAATTTTTTTTAAACAGCAATTATCTCATATTGAGAGAGGATGTAGATAAAATTAATTTTTTCAATCATATATATCAAGGTCCCCCGCTGTGTCTGTCTGTCTCCCTGTCTATCTATATGTCTGTCTGGGCGGGATAAACTCAAAAACTACCGAACGTTCAAGTCGGTTTTTTGGTATTTTGTTTATAAACGTACCAATAAAACTCAACAAACCCAAAATTTAGTCTACATTCCTTCAGTTCTCAAATTATTTTTCAACTGCTCACTTCTCTTGAAAATAAGAAAAAATTATTTATTTCCTGATTCGCTACAACCAAAATAAATTACCATGTAGTATAAATGAATTAAGTACCATTCAATTTTTTTTGACAATCGTTGAATGAAGTACTTTTATGAACAGACATATGTTTGAATCAATATACTGAATTTTGTAAGTGTTCTCTGAATATTTTACCATTGGAGTGGAGTGAAGTGACAGTGGAATATCGAAGCTACTCCTACATGTACGCAATGTCTGGTACCTAAGACAATGGATGTTTTTCTGCAAAGTGGAAGTCTGCCGTAATGTTTGTTTTATAAAGGATGTTCCACTATATTCCCGGCAGTTTTGAACTCGTCTCAATGCCATCCACGTTATCAAAAATAATGAAAAATTGAATCGTTTTTTTTTCTAGACATAGACACCTGTGTCCTTTGACTCTCTGAGTTGTGAAGTTTTGTTATAGAAGTTTCATTATTAAGGAAGTCAAGGTCTGTTTTAACCAACTCATATATAATGAGAAGATTTCTCTGAAAGATTGTAGAATGATAAAGGGGGGGATTGTGCGTTCTGCAGCGATTAGTTCTAAATCAATTTTTTTTTTAATTTTGATTTTATTCCTTATTGATTCGGTCATTACTTGATGAAGGTCTATGTAATTCCACAAGCTACACCTAACGATTAGATCTTCATAAAAAATTAATAGGTAAATACTATTCAGATCATTCCCACAGTGATTCCAGTTTAAGAGCCACCGGTAGACAGCTGTTTCAACCTATTGGGCAACGTCAGTACCGGGAAGGCAGTCCTCGATAGAAGACAAAATGTGAATAAAGCAGTCATGACTGCTTTATTTGTGGGATCCACTTTTTATCAGACATGACTATCCGTTTCAAAAAAGGATCGTTTTGATTGCGCCGAACAAAGAAGAACAGACCTCGAAACGTGACATTTTCTGTCGATCTTTCAAATAATGGGGCACCCACTTTTCTAGCTTGTTAACATTTCCAATAAGTTTTAAACCATCAAAAATCGTATGGGTGCTGACGCCAGTTCTTCCGCCATCCCACGCACCTCCACCAGGGTCCTCAAATCCCCGTCTTGGATTAGTGTAGGTCGACCACTTCGGGGCTCATCTTCGTGACTGAAATCTCCGAAACGAAATTGTGTAACCCAACGTTGAACAGTTCGCTCATTAACGTACGCTCAACTATGTGATATAGTAATGAGCTTGAAAAAAATTGAAAAAAAATATGGACAGCATCAATGTATATCAATCGATCAGTATATACCACGACACAGTATAATAAATATGGAGCTATAAAAACACATGACATTAAAACATACAGAACTTTTTAAACAAGCTTATACACTCTATTGTTCACTTATCAGACTCACTGAGTGACTCATAAATTGAACGTATTTGAAATATTGAAGACCTTTTTGATTTCACCAAAATGAACTCACTTCATAGTGGTTTTATTTCGGAACTTGTCATTTGAAATGCTGGATTCGACGTTTTTCATTAATTTGTTTAATGACTAATCGCGTGCCGTTGCACAGCCGTTCAAAAACTGGTATCGCGAACTAGATGGATAAACAATAATAGTGGCCAAATACTGTGTAGGTAATGAGAGAAGACTTGCTAAGTGAGAGAGACAGGAGACTAGATTCGTTCTCATCCCTACTCCGTGCTGTTTACTGAGTGAGAAGTGACACCGGTAGTGACCTGGTGGAAATAACCGACCAGGGTTAAAAATGATTAAATTACTAAATTGGCAATTATAAAAGTACAGTATTTGATCTACTTTGCAGTCTTGTATATCAAGAACTTATCCCAGGATTGGGGGTTAGAGATACTGAACAGTGTTATGATTTTACGTAAACTGTATAGGGTCCTTTATATTTTTTGGACGTACATTCTAACAGACTAACATTTGCTCGAGACAAGCTTTTTTCATTACATTTTTCGACAACTTATATTTCTCAAGGGTACCCTAAACTGTCTGTTATTTTGAAATTGTCCGGATATTCAATTATACTTTCGACGAAATATTAACTCGCAGTATGGTAGTCAAGAAGCTAATAACCGAGCTAATAACCTTCAATCAAATATTGAATGAAATGTGCTTGCTCTTACTGAGAACTTCATCGAAAACCAATTATTTTTAATGGATTCTGTTATGATTGACACTAAATATCTGTGAAATGGCTTCATTATATTTTTTATTATATTTCAAATAACGTATTCTAAGAATTCCATAGAAAGCTGGTCGGATAATTCACCATTAACTTTAATATATGATTATGTTATTGTTTAAAACAGTTATCGAGGAGTTACTTAGTTTCAAGTCCATTCTTTGTCAAATGCTCAGATAATTGCATATCTTTAAATAATTTCAAAGTTCAGAAAAAAATAAAAAATTGATTTCATAATCTTTTGAGAAAATTGTAATAGTGTTTCGACAGTATAGCATCACTGAACTGCCAAATAGTCAGAATTCCTTCTGTGTGTTCGATCATGCATTGTTCACATTTTGAAAGAGTAGTAAATAACTATGAAGAGAGTTAGTAACTTGAAGATTATAAATTGAATACGTACCCAATATGCTTCTCATCATTCGGTTTCTTATTTTGTGTTTTCTAACAGTTACTTTTTACCCATTGAATTATTTTTTGAATATACAAGGGTCAGTTTTGAGTTTTCTTTTAATAGTTTTCACAATAAAATTTCCTGTTCGAACTTGGACCAAACTGAGCAATAATTGTTTTATTTTATCAAATTAACCGAGTAAACTTTTCGACCACTTGAAATTATAAGTTGCAATTACATTTTCATATCTTTTCGAAGCTACGGTGACAAACTATTCACAAATGAACGGAAAATGAAAAGATTTTATAGTGTAACTCTTTATTTTACTTTTTCGTTACTTACAACTCCAATATACCTACTCCATGATTCCTACAGTTTTCCATTCATATTTTCCACTGTTCAAGTCATTTTCTGAGAACATCTTCATATTATCCGTCGCTTTTTTCTTCACAGCTTCCACTTTATCAAATCTGGTTCTTTTCAGTGCTTCCTCCACTTTCGGAAACAATAAAAATTTACACAAAGCTGAATCTGGTGAGTGTTCTTCCATAACTATGGTCGCTTTCTTATTAATCGCTCACGGAGAGTGCCTACAAACTCAAGTAAATATTCTTTTCCTATAACTATTGAAAAAAAACATCAATTATTTTACACTTTCTTATTGAGCAAATCCATAACTTTTCAGTTGTCTCATAAGCTTATGCATCCTGCATAGATTTAAGATTTCATTTTACAGCGAAGTAAAATCATTTCAATGAAACAAAATGACAGCTTTCTAATGAATCGATTCTTTTCAAGGGACAATAAATTTTTACATTTGTTTAAGTAAATATTTATTATATTGAATATGAAACATATTTTTACTATTTACTTTATTGATAAAAAATAATTGAAGGTGTTACTGTCCTAAAATGATTTTCATTTACATTGAATCCATAACTATATATACGATTTTACGTTTATATTAGCTGACCCGACAAACGTTGTTTTGTCACATAAATTATTTCTATCAGAACAATAACCCTCACAAATAATATTATTACCTTAATGCTATAGTCCTATAGTGTGTACATTATTTTTCGTTAGTCCATGTTTAGCTAACACAAATAAACTGGATGGTATTCCCACTCTAGAGCATGCCACGTATAATTAATTGTCCATGTGAAAAACATGGTGTGCTCAAATCCAAGTGAAAAACCTACTATGTTTGGCCTTGGGAATTATTAATAGTCATTGCAAATGCCAATCTAATTGGGAATTGCACACGTTCAAATGAATTGGCACGTCTGTAGGTATAATAAGGATTCGACACCGTTTTTCATTAATTTTGTTAATGACGAATCGCGTGCTTTGCACAGCCGTGGTGGATTCAAATCACGAAGCGAACCAACCTTCAGTTGTAAATTATGCGGTGGCATGCCTGGCAAATCTAATGAGTTCAAAAACTCTTTGGTATAATTCACAGCTTCGGTGGCATCGCGAACTGTATCTACGCTCGATGGATAAGCAATAATAGTGGCCAAAAACTGTGTAGGCAGTAAGAGAAGGCTTGTTGTGTGAGATAGACAGGAGACCGGCTTCGTTTCATCCCTACTCTGTGCTGTTTACTGAGTGAGAAGTGACACCGATAAACGCCTTTCGGAAATAATTGATGTTAAAAAAGATTAAATAATTAAATTGGTAAATAAAAAGTAGGGGTTGGTGATAGAAGGGTAGAAACTAAGGGTTATATGTATTTTTTAATGCTACATCAGAAAACAAAAACAAATAATGTAACAAAAAAAATAAAAAAAATGTATGGGGTGGAACACCCTTATCACTCAGGGGTATGAAAAATGATTGAAACATATTCTCAAACCTACCAAATATTCATATGAAATTTCATGAATATCGATTGTGTCGTTTCCGAGGAGTATGGCAACTAACACTGTGGGGAATGTTATATATTAGATTTGAATTTAATTCAACCGCAGTTCAGGCTTCACTTCACTTCCTTGTCACACATTAAGTCGGATTTAT
>WOGO01002536.1:0-15659 GCA_015342085.1 Leptinotarsa defecta | reverse complement strand
GATGAATACATTTGCATTTGCAACTGATTATTACAGTTTATTTTATGCTTTCTCAAGCTTTCTCAAGTATAGTCTGTTTAATGAATTACTGTCAGAATATGAACGTAAATGTCAATATTTTCGACGAAGTGAACTGTTAATGAGAATTCTGTGAGCAAATCAAATAAATGTTGTTTCAGAGCTATCTCAATTCAAAGAAAGCATTGAAATAAGAACTACTATTTGAAAAAGCCAATATCTGAGAAAATATTCAGGTTAGGTGTAGGTAACCCCATAATTAAATGATAGATAATTTTATATTGTTCAGACCAACAAAAGGATGTTTCATTTGATGTTATTTGGTTCCTGATTGTACTAGCATTTTCATAAAAAAACAAGACAACAACCCAAGAACGGTTGTAATTAGGTATATAGTACCTCATATGAAATCATATTATTTATTTTCTGACCTATTCAAAAGTGTTATGGAATACAGGGTGCTCGATTCAGAGAAACACAACTTTGATATGTCCCATTTTTCGAGCCACCCTGTATACTCTTCACTTGGTTAGATGAACGTAATTTGAGAACTCAGTGATTCAAATCTTGATGAAAATAATTTTTATCAAACTCACTTGCTTACGGTTTGTGAAAATGAACTTATTTTTACAGCTTGAAAGGTTTTCAAAGTTGGCTTTTATCGAACGAATTCAATAAAAGTCCAATTGGTGCCATAGACTCTTATGACTTAAGTGACCTAGGAAGGAAACAACTGATTATTGGAAGGATGGATGGAAATGTTGAAATTTACTCCGTTAATCTGAAAGAAGATATAGAAGATACTAGATTGATTTTCAAATATGTAAGTTATTATAGTTAGCATGAGAGGTCAAATAGACTAGAAAATGTTGAATAATATTTTTTGAGAAATTGTCATTTGAATTTATCAATAATCATTTTTTATTATATTCTGAAATTCAAAACATAAACACTATGAAGGCTGAAGGCTCAATCATCGAATCACTTGAACAACACAAATTAGAATTTCATGATTGCGTTGGCAGTCATAATTGTTGATGTCACAATGGCTCTTTGAGTGAAGATGTATTCAATATAAAAAAATATTTCTGAGAATTCTAATATCACCCTTAGGCTGAAACATAATATCACATTGAACGTCAAAATTGAAAAAAAAAAACGGGAACTTCATTTCAGAAAGTAGTTTACATTTTTATTACGAGTATTATTATCCATCAAGATGTTACAAAAACGACTCGAAAACATGAAAAAAATCTCAGTTTTATATTGAAAATAAATATCATTAACACCTGTCCATTTACGTCCACTTTATACTCAGAAGTCAAAAAACAAACAGTCATATCAAAATAATGATTAGTTGAAAGTTATGAAGAAAACATTTCATTAAACATAGTTACAATCCTTGACCATGAAGATATAAGAAATTCATTGAGAAGATGAATTTGACACATCTGAAGTTGATTTGAGAATTTTGAGTAATGGAAAGAAAATTTGTGTACTGGCTTCTACTCACTTACAACAAAATTACTGAGATTTGAAAAATCAACTCTGATTTTGGAATTGATAAACAAGTGAAAGGTATTAATTTTTCATTACACATTAAGTGATATCTTATATTGTCGAAGATCCCACTCGGCATAATCATGTGCTCTACTCGGAAGTTCAGCTACCATGAGATGTATTCTCAAGGTCGAAGGTTCATGAAATATTTTGTTTATATTTTGATTCTGGTGAAACTTGAGATGATATTCCATTAAAAAAGGTGGAAGGTGATATGGAACCTAACTTCAATGAATATGAAAATAAACCTGTGGAAGCGGTAAGAATTGATGTCATTCCAGAGAAGGTAATAAGAAACATAACTTTGAAATGATTCAATAAAAAAGTTAGGTTCACGTCCAATTTAGTTGAAATCGAAGACGCGAATGCTGTTTTATTTTTCATTTTTGAAAATGAAATAACCGTTACTGCTATATTTAGATTTCCCAGATCTGAATATCTTGAATTTAAGGAAAATACCACCCATATTTTAAGAGGAGACATCAATATCAACCACCTCCAAGAATTATATTGCATTGAAGAATACTAGCGTATACTATTTCCTTCAACTAAGAATTTCCTTCATAGGAAATTCTTATTCCTTATTAGAAAGTTATCTTTCGAATCGTCAGCATCAGGTTGATATAGACGGTAGCATCAGAAGAATGAAAGATATTACATACGGAGTACCACAAGATACGGTGCTAAAACCGTTACTTTCGACGATATATTACAGCAATATTCTATGAATCTGGAATGTAGATGTGGATAAAGAAATGGATTTTAGAAAAATGGAAAATTGGTTGGAATATAACGAGCTAATGCTTAATATTGATGAGACCAAATATCTTTCATTAAGTTCTTGGACAGCAGGTAAATTTTTGGATATGAATGAAATCATTGGTATAATGAAAAAAGCTTAAACAAAATTGAGTGGTCAACCTCATGTTGGTCGTTCGACAGGGAACCCGAACGTTCACCGTCGTTGATTTTCAAATACTCCAGCAGGTTGAACGTCTGTCCCTTACCTTCTATATGTAGTATGTTGTACATAGTGTTGAAATCGGGATCGTTTTCCAAAAAGTAGCATGCATAGGTGAAATTGGTCATCTTCAGTTCGAAACTTATCCTTTGTTCGAAAATTCTCATTTTAAAATTATTTGTTAGTCCTTTCGGGCATGATTCGCATGTTTGTAGACACCCTATCTGTTACCCTTGTCTATGTGTGATTTGTTGTTATTCATCTTCATTTGAAAGTGATGACTGCTATTCCCGATTTGCTGGTTTCTCTTCGCTGTGTATTTTTCTTTTGCTCAGCAATGCGAGCTTTCAATGGCCTCTTAATTTTTACGATATAGGATTTGCTGCATTCACAGGGTATCCGAAAAATGCAATTTTTGGAATCTCAGTCCGCGTTTGGTGGCCTGGTTATCGTGAGACTGCCACGGATGATGTTTCCGGATCTGAACCGGGTTCTGATGTTGTACTCGGACCCAGTTCTTCTAATTCTTTCCAACTGACGTAGGGAAGTGAAAGCTCTGTTTGTCACGGCTTCTCTTCCTTGCGAGACTCTTGCTGTCTTTTAGCCAAAGCCTGTTCCACCATAACTTTGGAGTAACAATTCCGCTGATTTTTTTTGATGATATCTAATTTTTTCTCGAGACTTTCCCCTATATTCAGAGCTCGAGAGCACTATCCACTAAAGTCTTGATAATTTCTCTTTTGGTTTATTGATAGTGGTTGGACTCGTGAATCAAATAATATCCCGTGTGAGTGGGTTTCGGTATACAGATGTTTCCCACTTAGTGTCAGTCTTATTCACCAATACGTCTGAGAATGAAAATTTGTTGTGGAATTCCTTCCTCATTGTGAAGGTGATGGAAGGTCTTACGCTGTCGATGTGCCTCAGGAAGGTGTCTAGTTCTGTATTTCCATGGTTCCATACCATGGAGTTGTCGTTAACGTATCCTAATCAAACTTGGAGCTTCTAGTGAAGTAACTTGGTTTGAAATCTTTTTGTGAATTTTTTGAATGATTTTAGTCTGTCGTCATTTTAATTTTTTTTCTTGATTATTTTTTTCGTATTATTGTATTTTCATTTTATTGCTTAATATAATCGATATTTCAGCTATTCATTCTAATTGTATTCATTTTTTCATAGATTTCGAATCACACTAAAATCATATTAGACAATGGAAGTCCGAACTCGTGAAACTCTCATTCATCTGTCTAGCCAATGAGTTACCAGTCTTATAATGCTATGTTAATAGTTTGTTCAATCAGTACTCTATTCAATATCACTGGAGTTTTTTTCCCAACTCCAAATCGTTATTTTCAACACCTCGACACGTGTTTCGATCACCAAGTGATC
This sequence comes from Leptinotarsa defecta, assembly GCA_015342085.1. Classification (NCBI taxonomy): domain Eukaryota; kingdom Metazoa; phylum Arthropoda; class Insecta; order Coleoptera; family Chrysomelidae; genus Leptinotarsa; species Leptinotarsa defecta. Next base: position 11,731 of record WOGO01002536.1, on the reverse strand, counting down.
ATCTTCAAAGAGGAAGATTTTTGGGGAAAAAACTTCAGTAATATTCATTACTACACCAAAGGTTCCAAAGTGTGTCTTGAAGGTGCCAGTATTGTGAGGGTATACTTGATTGATAGCTCATTTGAAACATTTTGTATGATGGATGTGATGAATTACATTCGGGTTGAAATTGTTATTCAGCGCGATTTGTTTAATCAGATTCAATTCCTTCTCGAAATTCTCTGTTGACATTAGTATGTTGATGAGTTTGGATCACACTGAGGTGAGCTGCTAATAAGTATATGTTGCTGTGAGTGATTAAAATAGTTGCTTATAGATGTGTCTGTAAGGGTTGGTTTATGGTAAATTGTGAAATCCTATTCGTTATTAATTTTTGTTATTGTGAGGTCTGCAAAGTTTATTGAGTTATTGGTATTCAGTTCTTTTGTCGATTTAATGTTCCCACGAATAAAGTTGATTTATTGGAAAATAACTGTAATTATCTATGTGTTCCTGTGAGCATATAGTAATTCACATCATGAACATACGTATACCAGTAAATAAATTTTTGGAAAATTGCGTGCTATTGTATTGTTTATTTGAAGTTGTTCATGGAAATTTTAGGTAGGAGGGGGCTTGTAGAATTAATCATTATAAGACCTTCTATATTGTTATATGTGGTATTTCAAAATTTGAAATAATTTTGGTTAAGATATACAAACAGCAGTGGGAGGATATTCGAATGAATTATTGGATACGTATGAATAGAAATATTTCATCTATAAGTTTGTGAGAATCTTCTGGAGGAATGCTTGAAAATGATTTTGTGACATGGAATGAAACTAGTTTGGAATTAGGTGGCAGATGAATGTTGAAGATGTTTTTTATCAGTTCGTTGAAAACTACACTCACTTCTCGTCTCCAGTCCGTATCAACAATCCTTAACTGAGTAATCATTAACAAGAATTGAATGGGTGCGCAGATTTTTGAAGGAATGAGAATGATAAAGTTTCACTTCATATTTTTTATCGGCTAGCATATTTATTGTTCTCTTGAATTCGAATGATAATTTAATTCAAATTTCCAACTTTTAGCTAACGCTTTCTTATATCTCTTCAATATTTGATTTGCTTAGTAGAGGATTGGGAGATGCATAAATTTATTATTATTCATTTATGGAATTGTGATTTCAAATGAGAAACAATCTAATTAGATTTTTGTCAACAAAATAGTTAATTAGATAATTTGTTTTTTATTGAATTGAAAAAATGAAACAATTTTCACGGGGAAAAAACACTTCCACAGATACATCTAGTTAATGTAACCTGAAAATATATTTGTGGTCATTTGATCACTTATAGGAAACATTTCGACAGCAAATGGATCAATTCATGGAATGAATATTGTTCCAACGGACATTAATTTGCAAATTCTCCATATTTTTACTATTATAACTCACTTCTTCTGTATACAGAAATATATCATACAGAAAAGTCAATATCATTTGACATTTTTCTCTCGTGATGCAGCGTTATTCGAATTCAATTGTTTTTGTAACTTATTCGTCTTCATCTACACTACTTTCAATTTGGGAAAACCCATTCATTAGTCATAACAAAAACCAGTGAGAGAACTTTTTCAATATGTATTGTCTTTTGGATTCGAAGATTTGTGTGATTGGAAAAAGTTTAATTCTTGTGTCAACATAATGATTTTTTTTTCAGAATTGTAACGAGAGTATAACTTCTTTACAATGTGGGGTTGTTGGATTCCAAGGACATGAGGAAATACTTGTGGTGACATATACAGGAAGAATATTCGGACTCACAACTAAAAGTATAGATGGTGATATGGACAACTCAACAGGCAGTTATATGGCTTCCGCCGATGCTTCTCAAAAGATATTTGGTCTCAAGTAAATTATCTATATATTACAATAGTAACAATTATGAAAAATCCAAATGATTTTCCATACATATCTTGCATAATAATGTGAAACATTGTATGAATTTTTTTTGCTATTTGAAAGCCATTTGACTAGCCGAATTTTTGCATTTTCATGTAGCTTTTCATGGTTTTATAGACCCATATGCTCAATGTTGTTCCGTACCGAATGTGGGTCACCTATATATGGAGTTGATGATCCGTATCTGGCACACTTATAATCTTTTTGAGTGCCAGCGATACCTGAGTATCCTGGTACCCGATATATAGGCAAAATAGTCCTGTCCGCCAGTTTCCACGGTTTTTCACGTCATTCTCGGACCAGTCTCGATATTAATTTTGGATTCGTCAGTTTCCCAAGTGCATTCTAACTGTTTGAGGAAATATTGATTCGCTGATTTCATTGAGGCCTCAAATTAATGATCCTCGCGCATTGTGAGATGCATACACTTCAGCCGGGAAGAATGTTATGTACTGACCGAGTGGATACCTGAAATGCAGATTTCTCTCCGCCCAATAAATTCTAGCTCTAGCTCAACTATAATTTACTATCTGATGACGCAAACTAGAGTTGGTGAAAGGCACTTTAGGAAAAGTGGCGAAATTATGATGTGGAAAAGAAGTGTTTTGGTCAGTTCCACATCGTAGGTTCTATTTCCACTTTTCATATGAGAAAACTGAAGATTCAAAGTACTGTTCAACTCGGTTCCATGATTGAAATTGAATTTTCTATAGATACACAGACATTTCGAATAAATGTCCCTACATTTGAAATTGTACTTCAATGGCATATGTAAAGATCATCCTCTCACCATCTCGAATACTCTGATGAGATAAATAGAAATAGGTTTGTTGGCTCTTCCTTGAAAATGTTCCACCTCGTAGGGTTTTTTGCGGTTGAATCTGGAGGATTGTTTTTCATTTGATTCGTAGTAGGATTTAGGCTTTCTGTACATGACAGAGTCCTTATAGAGAAAAACACTTTCCACTGCCATAAGTGTTTTGATGTCACCATAATAAATGAAAATGTTGTTATACTGATATATCGATTGAAAAATATATAAAGGAAAGCAGAATATCGATAGAAAAACTATTGCTTCTTCACGTTCTGTTAAACTCGAAACCTTTTTTATTTAAGTATCAGAAATGCCATGAATTTGGTATGGTAGAACATACACTAAACAGTGCTATTTGAATCACTCCTTATAAACCATACCGCGTACATTTTTAAAATTCGAAGTTTTATTTGTAGGGCTGACATAGAAGAACTCAAGAGTAAGGTTCTCAGGGAACGGGAAAAATATCATTTATCAACTCAAACAAACTTTGATGATGTTTCTGCAATTCCTTTATTGATGGTCAAGGATTCGGTGAGAAAAAAATTATGAATGAGATATAATACGATTTTTTCTGTTTAAAGTTTATTCTAGACACGAAAACCTCAACATATCACCTCACAATAGAAGTACCCACTGCAATAGATAATATTTTGCTGCAATGTAATACAGAAATAAATCTTTTGGATGAAGAAAAGAACTCGGCGATTGTCAGTTATGGTGAATCAGATAGTGAGGTAAAAGCTAATTGAATCAAGAGTTTGCATTCAACTTTTTTCTGAGGATTATACTCGTATAACTGTATTCATTACAAAATAAATGAACAATGTTTAACAATGATATGATTGTTGAACCAAATCATCTGAAGGAACAATTCGTACAGGCCAGTTTCAACTCCCTACACTGTACGTTGATGGACTGACACCTATCAGAAAAAACTACTCCCCTGTCTAATACCATGAAGAGCGTTGGATTCTATCCGACAGGTGTCAGTGCATTATTCTTCACTTAAGTTATTCCTGCATATGCTGTTGGCAATACAACTGCCGCAATAGATTTTCAATTATTGGAACACACTTGCAGACCGGTTTCGGGCTGTTTGGCCACTCGTCAATGTAAGGTAATGTCTATCATCAATATAAAGCTGATGATTTCCAATAATTGAAAATCGAGTTCCTTCAGAGTATCATTTCTCGAATTAGGCTGAAGCGGACAACAAAAAACATGTATGTCATCGCCCCATCTGCCTGTGAACGAGGTAACCAACCTTTGGTTGGTGAAAAATGATTATTGAGCATTGGTTATTTATTTATTCGATATGTATTGATAAAGAAGTGAGTTTGATGAAAAATTACTGAGTCGACTACGTTGTCATGACAAATATTAATTACACCAATTAGTAAGTACCTTTTAGCCTTTTACCAAGTAGTAATTACCTTTTAGCAGAGGTTCTGTTCGCTGCCCTCTATAAAATGTTTGAGAATCGATTGGTACCATAATAATTGCAATACTTTTAGAGATCAAACACACCAGCAACGTCAATTTGAAACATGACAAGTCCCACCTCGCGAAGTAATGGAACAGTGGGACATTTATTATTCCATCAGATATTACTATAAAATCAAACAGAGCAACCATTTAAAGTATGTTTTAATCGACCTAAGACTGCTGTCAAAGATAATGCAGTCATTACTACAAAATAATAATTACTCACTTCCAAAATTAGGTGATCATTGGGTTCGAGAGTATTGTGCCTTGAGTAAGCGTAACAATCCAAAAATGATATGTGATGGAATCGACCGATAGATGAAAATCGAGTAGACATTTCTGAAGAAACTATAGTGTAATGAAACACGTGTTGGGTCTTTGTAAAACTGTTTAGTTAAATACTCACGATGAAATGTTTCGTGAATATCTAAGAATGATACTTTGAGCAATCGTCTGACCATAAGCAGGAATGCCTTTGGTGCCTCTAATACTTTCATTTTATCTTCTCCCCATAATTTTTCACAAATTGCTTGATAAATAATCATTGTAATCAGAAAAATTTGTTGACTGAGCAAGATACAAAATTTTTATATTCAAATTAGTTATGAAATCAGAAGAAAAACGATAGATTATCAAATGTTACGATGGGGATGGGGAGTTTAAGACTGAACTAACGATTTCAAGTCGAACATGGAGAAAAACGAGTTGAATTTTGTAAAATTTACGTTCGCCGTCTCTGAGATAAACAGTGGTAAGGCCGTTAATATTTTATTGATTGTGAAGAGTTATTTGCATTAATCTTCTGGTTTGAAATTACGAAAGCATCTTTTGATTATTTTTTGTAATACAAGTACAGAAAGAAAAGATGGATACATGTTCCTCGAAACGTTATTACATATCGAAGTTGGGAATCAATTGAAGCGTAATAGACAGTATTCGCAATACTAAAATCCAGCGCCTTAGAGACCATTCTCACTGCATAACATCCGGTGGATTACTTATTCCTGAACTGTCTGACGTGTTCATCAAATTCTAGTCTATTATCAATAGATACCCACAAGAATTTTGCGTTCAATTCATTTTGCAAGAAACGATTGTCCACGGTGAGTTCCTTAAGCGAGCATGTGAATGAAATTACATTAGATTTCGTGACATTCTGGAACAGCCAATTAGCGTCACAACACGCATTTATTTTATCCAAGTCGGATAATATCATTTAATATAACTCAATTGTGTTTTTTTTCCCTATGGAATGGTAGTATCACCTACGAAGAGAGTGAAACTATCGGATATATAAATCTACGTCCAATCATTCACATATAATAGAAACAAAACGGGATCCAAGACAGAACCCTACGATACACCAGTAGGGTTCTGCCCCCGCCCCGGGGACTTACGTTGTTTTACCCATTTTTTGACCAAATTCTCAATTATTTTTGCTATGGTTGGGATCAGATAAATAGGGCGTCAATTATAGAGGGATAATCAAAATTCCTTCCTTTATGTAAGGGGATTGCTATAGAAGTTTTCAGGGAAGGTGAAAACACCCTAGTATTGAATGAAGCCACTAATGTTTCTAGAACTTCGACAGGTGAATTCGAAATAATTGTTGCAGAAATTTCATCATATACGAGTATGTCAGATGTACCAGTGAATTCTTCGAGTAATTCCAATAATATTTGCTATATAACCCAGTCAATATTTTTATCAGATTTCCCTTGCGATAATATCCTTCGCAATAAGTACATACTGATACAATTCCAGATAAAGGGATATTTCGATCTCTTGATAGTGCAGTATTTGTCTTTTTGATAAACCTTGTGTCAAACTGATCATGACCTCAGAAGGATCTAGAATAAACTTCTTTTAGACCAATTAGTTCGCACCAAACTCATTAGGTCATGAAATAATCTGTATGGATCGTACTATATTAGAAAATAACTCTATTTTAGTAATTTTTGGAAGTAACAAATATAATTTAGGTGAAGGATGATTTATGAATTCCAGATAGTGAGGAATGATTTCAGTCAAATTGGAAGACGGATAGTTTTTGGTGAGATTAGTTTTTATGGAAGAATCTTGTTGGCTTTTCACTTTTCATTCTTCATATATAAAATTTGGGTGATTTTAGAAGGTAGGAAGATAGACATTGAATTCGAAATGAACTATTAACATATTTGTTTAAATTATGCGAAACAACTAGTTCCACATGAACACTGAATCACACTAAATCACTTCACGAAGTTTCCAATTGAAAGCACTTGTTTTCAAGGCCTCATCAAAAAAGAAACCACAAAATTATATCTCACAGGAAGAGACATATCCCCCATGTCACATGATAATACGTAACGATATTCATACCGTTATTTGATTTGATCATGGCCATAAGAATTTCTTTCAAATCAAAAGTTGAACATTTTTTAGAAGAGGTTAGTTTTTGAGCAAAAAGTGATATATGATGAATATAAATGGGATTATGGAAGAAGAATTTGAATTCTTCATTTTATGACATACAGCTCATACAATTCTCAGGAAACAATTATTTGCGAAATTAATTTTCTCAAAACACTTTTTCTTCTCCGGTCAGATCTGTAGGCCAGATTTCTGTCATAAAATTTGTCGTTTGAGTAATGTGTTGATTGAATTTCTGACACTATAACTTGTTGACAACTCTCTTGGTGTTTCTAAACACATATTCAAAAATCCAGTCAGACAGCAAGATGGGGCTATGAACTGAACGTTGTCTTTTTTATTCTGAAACGCTGTGCGTATCGAGTTGCAGTTATTTTGGGTTCAAATTGTTGAAAATGACTAATGTTTCAGTTTTGAACTGTATACTGGGGATGTCTATATGTTACTTTCATCTATGGATAAGGTCAAACGTATGGATACCATAAAATATCTCAAATACCAAACCAACTCAAGAAATGGAATAGTTTTTCAAGATATCTAGTGGCTCAGGAAAGCCTTCGAATACAATTTGCAAAATTCATAACTCATAAGGCTGTACTTTTCTAATCGAGCAACTCAGTATGCTCACTCTGTTAATAGAAAAATCTTGTAGACTGGAATCTCATTGTATTTGTTGAATTAAAATATTTAACAAATGGTATTTTACAAAGTTATATGTGTCTTGATAAATCGTCCTCTTTTTCTCACGGCCTTCCTACTTCTTCTTGATAGATGTATTTGTATCTGTATCTGTAGAGTAGGGAGAGTGAGTGTAGGCCCTCAGCACTTAGGCCACATGTGACCCAATGTACATCCTCGCGAAGAGTTGTCCACCTAGGTCATCGTCCATCCTATCCTTTCCAGGAAGGTGGACAGGTCACTAGGAGACATCTTCTTTATATCGGCAGGTATAGGCCAAGCCTCGCCGAACACACACTCTCTTATTGACGATAACTCCGGACGCTCGCCCGACAGTTCTTCTTCCTGTTCACACATCCTGCATAGGGGTTTGTCCAGTAGCCCAATAATGTGGAGGTGTTTCCTAAGTTGACAGTGGCCAGTCAGAAATCCTACTGTTAAGCATTGATTTCTCCTGGTCATCGCCATATATTTCTCTGGCGACAGCTACCTAAGGTCGTTCAGGGCGATCCTGGCAAGACTGCATCATTTGATTCCACCCCATCTCTTTAGGGATTGAGCATGGCTGTGACGTTTGGCTAGTTCCGCAATTGCCGAAGTCATCAGGCCGTAGGGTCCTAAAATTCTTAGTCCACCGCTTCCTTGGCTAAAGATTCGACAATGCGATTACCTTCACTCCTGTCGTACCCTTTAACCTACCTCAGGTAGGTGCTAATTGGGCTTGTTTACTATCAGTGCAGATTGTTATGTTTTCACCAGATTGAGAGATGTATATCACTGTAGAGTATCTATTGCATACTGTTGAGTTATGAGATGCTAAAACAGCTCCTTGGTTGTTTTTCTGTGTAAGCCTTTCACAAATTTGAAACGAAATTCATTGAAGACAATTTCTTTGCTTCCACGGCGAATGAACGAATGAACATATTTGGGTACATATTCGATTATGTTCATGTTACTATGACATCAGAATTCATGAGCAGAGAGATGACGTGAGTTATGACACTCGGATGCTCTGGTTATTATTGAAACCTTCAAAACTTCCAATATTGTCATTTCATCTGATTTTTTATATACATCATGTCTGTGACTGATCCAATATCATGTAAGTATGATCTGACTGGAATAAAAATTATTATTATTATTATTATTGAATATTCCAGCAAAAATTCAATTCTGTTTGGATAACAGACAGGAAATTTTGAGTTCATACTATCAATATTTCAAGTCACTCATTCAGATGCTTGAAAAATAATTATATTTGTGAATGTGTAGGTAAGAATTCCTGGAAATTATTCTGAATGATCAGATTCTCCATGACAAATATACATAGAGAAAACAAGAGGGAGTACATTGTGTGCAATACAAAAAATGCGGATATTTTTATGTTTTTTGATCAATTTCGATTTTCAAATTGGTATTTGAAGTCAAGATCAATGCATGACAATTCAAGATATATAATCGATGTCAGGTCGAGGGATTGTCTACTATTGGGTGCACTGAGATGTCATATAGCAGGAATTGAAACAATACTAAATATTCATCAAAAATCAAAAAAGTGTCCTACAGAATTAGGTACTATTCGAATTCACAAAAATTCTTGATATTCGCCAGCATTCACAGAAAAATGAATTACAATCATAAAACTATTGCCACAACACAAGAAATTGAATATCATGTTAGCCAATTATCAAACATGGAAAAAATATTATGAAGTGAACCTACTTTTATCTTGGGCCAAAATTATATGATTCTCTTCCTTATGACATGAAACAACATATACTATTGAATTAATTGAAAAAGGAATGAAAAAATATTTGAATAATACTTGTGGAAATTCATTCTTTCATTGAGAATATCATATAAATTATTACTTCTTACTAGTTATTGTATTCATAGAATAGTGATCTAATTAAAAACGAAAATAAAAAAAAAGTTGAGAAATAAAAAGATAATTCCAGGTATCCAGGTATACAAAATAAATTACCTTTTTTTTCATATAATTCATATCCTATTATTTATCATTATTATACCTCTACGCCAGTTGCTAACCACAAAATGTTTCACATAATAAAAGATATTTGTATATTATATTAGTAATTGTATGTGTTTTCTGCTCATTATATGATTGTTCATATTTGTGTATTCAACACTGTATGCGAAGAAAATATTATGGGATCTTATTTGTAAAATATTCATGTCTCCCTATCCTTCCCTACGCACAGACCTAATATTTTGTAGGGTTTTCATTTTATTCCAACCCACCCTTTCATCTGAACAAATGTAGTTGTTTGCACGTTGGAATAATTTATTATTATTATTATAGATTTTTCTATAATATATCCTGTACCTATTCACTGAAGAACAGGTGATGTTTTGCTCAACTGAGAAAGAGGTTTTCGGTTGTATAACATATATTTTTATATGTGTTCCCCATTCTGTAACAAATATTTGGTATTTGTTTGAACTGAAATTTTATAGCATGTACTCCTGAGTGGAAATGAAAATATAATATTTTTTTCAAACGTATTAAAAAAAAACGTCATTGTGAGGCTTTCACTGAATAATTTTGCAAAAACGCAACAAGTGTTTCGCCATACAATGGCTTCTTCGGGTGTGTCTTTACTATCTGAGACAAGAGTTAGTGAAGACACGCTCGAAGAAGCCATTATATGGCAAAACACGTGTTGCGTTTTTGTAAAATCGTTTAGTGAAAATCTCACAATATAGTGTTTTTTGGAATACGTTAGTTATGGATTTTCATCAAGTATCGGCCAATTCCATCATATATCTTTCTTTTCAAGCAATAGGTTGAACTGATAAGTTAAAAGTAGGAGCTTAATGTGAAGGCTTTGAGTGAAAAACTAATTTTCGCCACACCACCTAAAATATTGCTTTCCATGTGTTTCTATGGTCATCTTAGATTTAGTGCAGTTATACCGTACATAGCAGGTTTTATCCGGTAGATAGTTAGCGACATATTATTCAAATAAAATCAATCTCCACAATAGATATCAGGTTTCAGATGAAAGATGTCAAACAGAAAATGTCCAAACTCAATTGATGAAAAAATAAAAATACACAAAATACGAGTAAGTCTTTGTTCCCTAACCTAATCATTTACAGCTTTATGTTTAAGTAACAACTTTTTTGTGTGATACATCATTAAATATTTTCTTGAATATATTACTTGTAATGAAAAGTATTCAGAGGTTAACTGTGAAATGAAACAGAAAGTTTAATTCTGCTCCGACAGAATTTTTAATGATATGCGAAATTTCAGGCAGATAATTACCTATTGGCAACATATCGTTGCCAAATGGATACTAACCGATTGGAGATGAAAATTCAAACTGTGGAAGGGAAGTATGGGATTCTACAGGCTTATGTTTCTCCGATGGTACAACCAAAATGCAGCAGGCTGTTGTGCTATGAGATAAAAGTTCTTTCTCTACATCAAAGACTATATCAATTTGATTATAATAGGTGAGATGATTTTTCTACAATTACAGTTATTCGAACCAGAAGTACCGAATTTTATTGCCCTAAAATAAAACACTTGAGTAGATAATATGTTTTCGATGTTCATTCAGAGTCTGCAATATATGAGTATATGTTCATCATTAGATTAATATGAATTAGAATTCATCCTTGAACTTCGACGGTAAAAAAACCAATTAAGGAAAATAATCAGCATTCTGTACCATATGGTTGACAACAACAATATTGAAAGATGGTAACCAACCAGGAATTGGGCTTTTTTTGTGACAGCTGCCCAACCGATAATAGATATGATTTGTTTTTCGAAGCTAAACAAGATAATCTCAAAACTATCATCGAGCTGGAATCCGTTAAACAACAAGCTGATATCGAAATTGCAGATGTTTTTTTACTTCTGCGACTACACAAGGATAGGTCGATGCATGTAATTTTTTTCTACAATATAGAAAATACCTACTCATCGAATTAACTGAGCTCTGCTTTCCACATATCAAGTAGTTGTATATCTGAAAGTGAGGAGTTCACCATGGTTTGCTATGATGCTGTGTCAAACACCGTAGTTGCGTGATGGGTAAAGAATTTATTGACATCTAGTGCAGTTTTTGTCACGGGGCGATAGTGGCCCTCAAGCACTTGCTGACAGCATGTAGTAAATAGGCTGAAAACGAAAAAAATATTGAAATTTTCTCTTCCAATTTCACAGACCCATCCAGAATACTCTATTGTGATTGTTTTCCTGATTTTTGGAATTCTCAGTGAGATGATGCCTTCCTTACATGTTGACATGTTGTGGAATTGGCCGCGGTGGTAGTGCACCCGACTCACGATCGGAAGACCGTGGGTTCGATTCCCGCCTCGACCAGATATTTTTTCCGAGATAATTTATCTGGTTGAAG